>OY986438.1:67987643-68044872 GCA_963920525.1 Dichetophora obliterata | reverse complement strand
ATTATAACAATATTACTATAATATTATTCACCATGGTCTAGAAATCTTGATTGCAGCTGACTTAAAAAATGATCCAAGAATGGAATATAGGCTGATCGTCGGAAATGCGATTCCGCATCTACTTCGTAATCATCGCGGTTTAGCTGCTGTCGAGTACGACAAGGAGCTTCCAGTGTTTCACGTTGACTGCTTCAGCTATTTCCGTGGCCCTGATAAAGATTTCGTGAAATTTGGCCTCCGAATTGCCACACACCTCACTTATTTCTTCGTACAAGTCGGTTGAATACTCGACGCAGGTGCTCAAATCACAATCGATTTTTTGTAGCAACAAGCTCAGGTTTTTCGTCGCGCTGAATATTGGTTCCAGTTTCGTCAATGAAACAATAAACTGGGGTTTACAAATTGACGAAAGTAGTACGTCAGGTTGTACGCCATCGGTTTTTATGTTGCTGTTGTCTAATTTTTCTAATGCTGTGCATATATATGGAAATGCATTTTGGAAAAGTTTTAGCGAATCGAGGTGCTCAACCCAACGAGTTGAACTTCAATAGACGTGTTTCTTTTGCGTCTGGACACAAGGCAAGAATACAATCTTGTAAAACCAAGCCAGCCTTAGTTGAATTGCGGAAAAAGTTTACTGATGCTTTGACGGTTGAGATGCAATTTCTAATATTTGGGATTTCACAAGCGTGCATAATTGCTAAATTTAGTTTATGATTCGCGCAAGTAGGGCTGATAGCATCTGAACAGGTTTTGCGAGCCATAGCAGCACAACGAAAGCTAGATGTCGCTAAGCTGCAATTACAACGGACTGCCAAGGCCTAATCCGCTCAACTCTCGGTTAAGCTCAACTCTGAATCCGACGACGCCGCTGCTGCTGAGGAAGTCCTTGGTTTCCGGCGCCCGCAACCTCGCAGGAAAAGCGCGAGCGTGAGGAACTAGAGATGTACCAGTGCAAGAAGAATGCACGAAAATTTTATCAACAGAATAAGCATCTAACCCAAGGTTTCAAGCCCGGAACCTCCACTTGTAGAGATGAAAATAGAGATCTGGTTACGGATACGCAGTGAGTGCTGAGATTGTGGAGACAGTACTTCTCCAATCTTTTTACTGGCGAAGTTTCCAACAATTCAACCCATGGAGAACACAGTGCAGCGACACCAATCAATGATGACGGAGTGGCAGTACTACCACCTAGCCATGAAGAGGTTCTAGTTGCTATCCTAGAAACTATCTAGTTGCGACTCAAAAACAATAAAGCAGCGGGTGATGACGGCCTGCCAGCCGTCTGTTTATAACCGGTGGCGATGAATTGATAAGGCGCATGCATCAGCTCATCAGCAAAATATGACTAGAGGAAAGCATGCCCGATGATTGTTATCTGAGAGTACTTTGACCTTTACTTTAAAAAAGGAGACTCAACAATCTGCGCCAACTATCAAGGTATCAGTCTTATATCCAGCGCATATGAGGTTCTATCAAGCTTACTGTGTGTAAGATTAAAGCCAATTACAAAAACACTGAGAGTCCAACCTTATCAGTGGGGCTTTCGACCTGGAAAATCCACAATAGACCAGATTTTCACACTACGACAAATCCTGGAAAAAACCCACGAAAATCAAATTGACACCCATCATCTCTTTGTCGATTATAAAGCTGCGTTCAATAGCCCGAGAAGAGATTGCCTATACGCAACAATGTCTGAGTTCGGTATACCTGCAAATTTGGTAAGACTTTGCAGTATGACGTTGAGCAACACATGCAGCTCCGTCAAGGTAGGAAATGACCTATCCGAAACCTACAATACCGAAAGAGGTTTCAGACAAGGCGATCCGTTATCTTGCGATATCTTTAACATCATCATCATGGAGGGGATCGTACGAAAGGCCGGTGTGCATCGCAATGGCACCATTTTCTACAAGTGTCCAGCTCCTTGCGTTGATGATATTGATATTGTCGGCAGAACCAAGAGAGATGTTACCGCTGCATTTACCGCTATCGAAAAGGAATCAGCCAAAGTGGGTTTGACAATAAACGAAGGCAAAACAAAGTATATGCTGTCTATAAGCAGGGGAGCGCGGCGTCTAGACTCCCACGTTTCATCCGGCAGCTATAACTTTGAAGTAGTCAAGGAGTTTATTTACAATATCTGCGGTCCTGTTCGAGTCGGCGATGACTATCACATTCGAATGAACTACGAATTTTATGAGCTCTACGAAGACATTGACGTAGTTCAGCGTATAACTGTGCAGCGACTACGCTGGCTAGGTCATATCCACCGTATGGACGATGAAGCTCCAGCGAAACAGGTGCTCGAGGCGAGGGTCGTTGATCGACGACGAAGAGGGAGACCATGCCTCCGATGGATGGACCAGACTGAGGAAGCTCTAACCGCACTTAGTAACTTAGGTTGTTATGGCCACCTAAGTAAGTAAGGGCCAATTTAACCAAAATTACATAGTAATATAAAGCAATTTTATTAATTTCTTTAATATTTTTAGTAAAAATTAATTGTTAATTAATTTGTGATCTATTAAATTATTACATGAATTTAATTGCGATCAAGTAAGTTTTTTAAGAAGGAAACAACAACAACTCTGTATAGAGTCAATCACTTAGCTGATCAGACAGTCTGTTTCGGAAATCGCTACAATTCCTCTTCAGTAGTCGTGAAGTGATTTTTGAGGTTTTTTTTTATATAATTGTATATAATTTTGGAATCATTACTTTTTCACAGATTTGTTGGCAAAAATTCGAGTTTTTCAACTTACACGATTTTTCAAAGTTTTTATATTTTAACACGAATTTGTTTTGCACGTTTTACTTAGGAACGTATCTACCGTGAAAAAAAGAGTTGATTGTATTTAGTTTTTATGAGACAAATCTTAAAGGAATTACTTTTCGCATACGTTTCTTATTATAAGAGCTTAAAAATACAATAGTTGAAAAGCGTGAATACAGAAAAAATATTTAAAAGAAAAAAATACGTAAAAATCCAGATTATTTTTGCAATAACAAAGCAATATAAAATAAAGAACTTACATTAAAAACAAATAAACAAATTTAATGGTTAAGTCGAAATATTTCAGTTAACTTGCTTATTTGCAATTGCATTCAAAGCTAGCTGAAGATGTTTATAAAACAAAACAATGTAAAGTAAAACAGTTGAAAACTAATATTTTGCTTTAATGATACGCAAACTTCGTTTATGCCAAAGCATCATCATGATCAAACCAACTCCATGGACACGGTACACATGATTTTCCCTGCAGCCCCTTTCTCTATAGCACATACTCTTATATTCGCCTGCAACTCTTCTACTTATGTTCGATGTTCTACAAAGCAAGGTATGAATAGTTTTTCCTTTCACAAATTTTATACTGTATTCTTGTTTTCACAAAAAATATTTCCATCTTTTGCTTTAAGCGCGTTGCATAGAAGTTCTATTGATTTGTGTGCGGTAAAAGTGGGTAGTAACATGTATATACAGTATTGTTCGAAACCTAAGCAACTTTTTTAATTGAAGTAAGCTAAGTACGGTATATACACATGTGGACAGTAAAATAGGTGTAAAAAAAAATTCCCAATATAACCATGAAATTTAAATATTAAAATGCCTACAAGAAGAATTACTTATTTTTTTATCTGGCAGCACTGTTTTCATGCGAAAATAGGAGTTCCCGTTAGTTTAAATGCTAACTGACGAAAAATACGATGAATTTCTTTGTTTAGCTAGCAATTTTGTGTGGACAATAAAATAGGTGCATTGCGTTTAATATCACAAAAAAGCATTTTCGAACGTAATTTAATATTAAAAAATAAACTTCAAGGTAATTTTATGTTATTTTGAATAAAATAATTTTAGTTTAAGACAATTTGTTTATCAAAAAAACGTAATAGATGGGTCGTGGACATCACTGTAGCGCAGAAGAGAGAAGACTTGTGCAGGAGCTTCGCAAACAAGGGCACACTTACAAATTTATTGCCAAATCATTAGGAAGATCTGAAAACTTTGTGACAAATGCTCTAAAGCCTAAAAAAATGGCTGAGGGGCGTGGAGCATCGAAGAAAACTTCTTCAGTTGCGGATAACCGCATTGTAACTTTGGCTAAACGTGATCCTTTTATGTCGTCTAAGGCAATTGCAGCCGAAATAGGTAATATTGTCACATCCCGAACAGTACGTCGCAGATTGGTGAGTGCAAAATTACCCGGAAGGATAGCTCGAAAAGTTCCTTTGCTAAGAACGGCAAATTTAAAGAAGAGGAAAAATTTTGCTTTGGCACATAAATCCTGGAGCGGTCTTGAAGGCGTAAAGAAGTGGCGAAACATTCTTTGGAGTGATGAAACCAAAATAAATTTGTTCGGTAATGATGCTGAGAGAAATGTTCGACGACCCAAAGGCAAAGAATTCCATGTTAGATTTACAAAAAAAACAGTGAAGCATGGAGGTGGCAACATAATGGTGTGGGGCTGCTTCTCGTGGCAAGGGGTAGGTCCAATACACCGGATTGAAAGCACTATGGACAGATTCGTTTACAAGGATTTATTAGAGAGCGTCATGCTACCTTACTCTGAAGAGAACATGCCTATTTTGTGGAAATTTCAGCAGGATAATGATCCGAAACATTCATCCAACTTCGTAAGAGCATGGTTCACAGAACAAAATTTGAACGTTATGGAGTGGCCAAGTCAATCCCCTGACCTAAACCCAATTGAGAACCTTTGGGGTGAGCTTAAACGACAAATTTCTAAGCAACCTTGCAAAAACAAAGCTCAATTATGGACAAATATTGAAAAAGCCTGGTATAATATCCCAGTAGAGACTTGTCGTAAGCTGATCAACTCCATGCCCAAGAGAATCGAGGCAGTACTAAAAAATAATGGTGGACATACCGGCTACTAAGTACTAATAACATTTTCTATTAAAAACTATGCACCTCGTATATAAAGTTCCTGTATTATTTTAAAATTTTTAACTTACACCTATTTTACTGTCCAACTAAAAATTGACAAGTACCTTGAAGTAATGATTTATAAGTTATTTTTTTGTTGTTGATTGCATACTTAAGGTTTTTTCTTTTACAATAAACATTATTTTTTTATATTCTTAAGTCAAAAATATTATAAAATAACTAAAACTATGAAACTACCGTTCTTTTGTGTAAAAACATAGCATACACCTATTTTACTGTCCACATGTGTACATTCAAAATCAATTTATTCAAAAAAATTTTTTGAAGTTTTTTTATTTTATGTTTCTACTTTCTTGCAGCAACAAAAAACATTAAATTCTAACTCATAACAACTAATGAAGAAACAAAAACAAAAACAACTCAATATTTAACTGTTCGAAACTTAAGCAACTTTTTTGTTGTTGCAATTCTTTACAGTTAATACACAAACAAAGAGCGAGTATTTGCAAAAATAGTTTCCTAGTCTCATTTCAAAATCTAATTTCAGTTGTTTCTGCACATTTTGTAACATTCATTCGTTAGTCTGACAATGGCGCGTTCACATTACGGGGAAGACTTCAAATTAAAAATAATTGCATTTTTTAATAACGGCGAATCACAAATTTCGATAGCTAATAAACTTAAAATTAATAAATCAATAGTTTCACGACTTATTCAAAAATATAAAGCTACTGGTACAGTGAAGAGCGTTAATTCTGGCGGACGACCTCGTAAAACTTCAAACCGAACAGATAAAGCAATTGTTCGTTTGTTTAAAAAAGATCCGTTTATTTCGTCCAAAAACGTTGTGCAAGAGCTAAACCTTAACATTAGTTCGAGCACTGTCCGAAAACGCTCATTGGAAATTGGTTTGAGAAGTTTCAGGCCATGTAAGAAACCTTTTCTTTCAAAAAAACATTTGAAAAATAGGTTTGTCAAAAAAGTTTAAGTTTATTTTATTAGTTTGAATGTTTTTATAAAATTAAGGTTGGATTTCGCAAAAGCTCATATTAATTGGACTCCAGAAAAATGGAAAACAGTTTTATGGAGTGATGAATCGAAATTTAATCTGTTAAATTCAGATGGAATATGGCACGTTCGAAGACCCAAAAATAAGAGGCTAGATCGACGTTATTGTAAGGGCACAATAAAGCATGGAGGAGGAAATGTAATGGTGTGGACCTGTTTTTCAGCAAGAGGGGTTGGCCCATTTATTCAAATACATTCAAAAATGGATCGTTTTGTGTATAGGGACATTTTAGCAATCCATATGCTTCAATATGCCGAATGGGAAATGCCACTTCGATGGATGTTTCAACACGACAAAGATCCAAAACACACATCAAAGTTGGTCAAAGATTGGTTGTCTTCTAATGGGATTCAAGTCTTGGATTGGCCACCTTAATCTCCCGACTTGAATCCCATAGAGAATCTTTTCGGTATTTTGAAGCGTAGAGTCGGGACTCGGCGGTTTAAAAGTAAAACCGAGCTAATGACATGCTTAAAAGCAACGTGGGAATTAATCCCAACATCAATTCTAGTAAATCATATAGATTCTATGCCGAAACGATGTGCGCAAGTCATAAGAAATAAGGGTTATCATATTAAATACTGAAAGTTGCTTAAGTTTTGAACAGATAATTATTGACTTGTTTTTGTTTTGGTTTCTTCGTTAATTGCTATGAATTAGAATTTAAGTTTTGTTGTTTTTATTATAAAGTGGATACATAATCTTATAAAAATAAAACAAAATTTTTTGAATTTTTTGATTTTTTAATAGATAAACATTACTTTGACCACTTCAATGAAAAAAGTTGCTTAGGTTTCGAACAATACTGTATATTGGCTTCCACTTGGAGCACCTACATACCAAGTTTCACTATTAAAACGTGTACAACTCCGGAATTGGCATGATTTAAAAAAAGTGATATAGCGCAAATTTGACTTGTATGGAAGGTACCACGCTCCCTTGTTTAATCGACGCCAAACTTTACAGGAACACTCTCCAAATGTTGCTTCAGTTTTCGTTATTTAATAAAGATCGATTCAGCAGTTTTGGAGTCTATACGTTACTTACAAACATGCTTACATACCCACATACATACATCCATTTTTATACATATATATTAAATTAATTTATTAAATATACCTTGATTTTTTCCCATTTGTCGTCAACATCTTGAAGCCAACTGAGTAACAATCGTCCATTGAAGCGATATCTTGCATTTCTATCCTTTTCTTCCTGCTCAGGAGTTATCAAATTGTACACTTCTTCATCTTTTATAAGAGAACAAACAGAATAAGGAACAGGTTGACATGAGATACTTCGTGCTGCTTTAGTGTGTACTCTTAGTATTTCCTGTTCAACGTTTAAGCTTAACTTTTGTTTCTCTACTATATGTCTTAAGCTTAGTTCATGTCTCTCCCTTTCTTGGTCCATAAAAATATCTCGCATTTGAACAGATACAGTATAGGGAATTTTACACGAGAAGTCAGTTTTATGTTCGATAAGAACATATGACCGATTTTTTATTAAAAAATCAGCATATCCTTGTGGAGGTCGGGGTTTGATATGACATAGAAGTTTATGTTTTTTTTCTATTTGTTTTCTAATATTTAAATACATTTGGAAACAATTTGTAAAAGGAAAATCATGAGGATGTGTTTCTGAAGCAGCAGTAGTTTCAGTATGTGCATTTGAAGGTAATTTAATATGCGAGTCATCTTGCTTTGTTCGTATTTTTCTCTTACGAGGATGTAAATCTACACTGGCCGAATGTATTTCTTTTGATGATGATGTTGATGATGTCGAAGGACTTGGTAGGTCATTTTCATACACTTGATGTTGTATAAGTATGGGACTAGTAGTAAGAGTATTTGGAAATAGTGATGTTTTAGTATCTGAAACTTCGTTTGTAGTTGAAGATGCAGGTGATGGAGAATTACTTTGCAATTGAGGCGACGAGTTGTTTGATGTTCGTTCTACATTAGAGGTAATGGAACGATGCGAACTTCTTAAAACACGGTGCAAACTTTTATCCTCATTCGATAACTTTATATTTTTTTCTTCATTTGAGTTGCTATTTTTAATTGGACTTTCATTCGGGCTATTGCATTGAGAATTATTATCCCTTTCTGTTGATTCATTGCTTGTTGTAACAACATAAGGCAATGCTGGATTTCTAGATGTTATGGCCTTACCGTTTCTAGATACATTACCTTCTGTATCAATTGAGCAATTTTGAGAGGGAATTACTATTTTTAAAGGTGGGACCTTTAGCGCACCAGAATACAAATTATCTGTGATTTTTAATTCCTCTGAATCAATATCTGTTTCATAAGTCTTGTTGGTAATAGTTTTAGGACTTTCACAAAAACAGTCTTTTTCACCTATTATGTTCATTTTTGGAGAATTCTTGCTACCGGTTGAAAATGGTTTTGTGTTTTTATCAGAGCGGGCTGGGACTCGGTTACTAAAATTGGATTTTATATCTTTGTTGTTTTCAGAATCTTTTCTTTTTTTTTTCTTCTCTTCTTCATAATCACCATCATTTTCATCTTCTAAATCAGAAAAATTTCTTTTAATTATTTGCTGTCCATCAATGCTACTTTTTTCATGATCTGGAGACGTAACAATGCGCTTAAGGTTCAGTTCTGTTTTAGCATCTGATGTAAATTCTATTGTAATCGATTTATCAACACAAGGTTCTAAAACCTCTGTTTTATCATTCATTACTATTTCATCCATATCTTCGATTTTTTTACAATCACTTTTCTTTGACATGTTAGAACGCGTGCTATCTGAAATAATAAATAAAAAAATATTAAAAACGATGCATGTCACAGTTTTCAAACAATAAGAAGATATATGTTAAAAAATATATTCATTTTTTTAGAATTGCATTAATGTGCAACAACTTGCAAATGTTATTTTATACAGATTCCTAAGTATAACATTGTATAATTGCAGAATTGAGCACAGAATTGAGCACGGCTATGTGGGATATACTTAGTCAACATATTCCCACCGCTGAAGCTATGGATATAAATGCTACACTACACATATATATTTGGTCGGATCGAAAAAAAAGTGGTTGATAAACTTGGTGTAAAATATTTCTTGACTAAATTTTGAGAAATCTGCTCGTTAGGGTTAGGGTTAGCCCAGCAAGTCAAAGGGTTAACAAATCGCGAAATTTTTTCGTGGATGGTACTACAATGAGCCTACAAATATTTTAGACCGAGTTTATCAAAGAATTTTTTTATGGAGATCGATCCAGCCTAACATACGCGTTTGCTACGCGTGTATTAAAAAAAGACCGGCATCGGCTAGCACAAGCGGGCCAAGAAATTAAACTCACAAATAACTTTTTAACAATTTTATTGTTAGTTCCCTTGCTAAGAATAAACTGAACTGGGTAACATTTTCTGATAACTTCCCAGTAGCGGATGGAATATATTCCGAATATATGAAGCATCAATTACCTTGTAATGACCACTACTTCCGACTATATTACCTTACTATGCATAAAAGGCCTTACATTTAACATTGAATGAGACAGGAGGTAAGTGATCGCCTCCCTTCAGCATTACCTAGAAGTTACGGAGTAACATACTACCTGTATTAAGTTATAAAAATCACTGCATTACTTTTCCTTGTATGCTACATTACAGGTAATGAGGTATGAGTTAATTACTTCTGCTATATGCAGACGCATTACTTTTTGAAAAAAGTAATGCTTCCTTACCTGGTAATTTATTCTGTATTAGTTCTATGGTAGCCACTGGTAAATCCGCTGCTGGGTTAAATACTAATTAAGAAGAAGCATAGTTGTAATGAAGAAGAAAAAGATTAAAATATTCAAACAATAAAATCTTAAATTATGATTTGTGAAAATGCAGCGGTTGCATTTTCCCACCGATCCAAGTCTCTGCATTCGTAGCTGGCCAATCGTTGAATTGTTACGTACAGCGCTCATATTACAAGTCTTGGTTGGCGTTCACCGTCGTTGACTTCTCCCTCCTTAAAAATCTGCGTCTCGTATATTATGTTTCAACTGCGTCGTTTTGCTGATGGTGTGCATCCTTTATCTGGATAACGGCTGGTACGATCTGGGATAAGTTAAGGCTTCGGCTTGACTTCCACCAAAAAATGCTGCGACCAGGACGATACCAAAAATAGCTATGAGGTCTGAAAATACAGAAAGCTTTACTTTGTTAGTCAAATTACCCAATCGCTGTTGAATGTGGCTTCGTGCAGATAGGCAATGTCGTTTTTGTCTGTTCCCTTGGTTACGTTAGTAAGAAGTTGTGGAAGGGCTTGGATTCCCGTTTTGTAGACGTCGAGAAGATTCTCTCGTTGACATGGATTGTTTAATTTTCCAATCGCACAATGTATGTGAAATCAAGATGACTCCAAAAGTTTTTGGAGCTGACCATTCCTTTGAAATTAGACAAAAAAATTGTTTCTCCGCCGACAAGTTCAACTATTTCTTCCGTGTTGGTCTTGAAAGTACAATTAGCGTTCCCACCCTTGATTATTCTTACCACACAACTATCTTCTGGGATTGTAGCTAGCGATGCTGCCTTGCAGACTGTTGAGTTTCTTATCGGAAGACATCCTTCTTTTATTTCGAAGTTTTCCTTTTGATTTACAAACATCGCATCAAATGGGATATCAACTTGGCTGTTGTTAATAAAGGCGGCTCGTGCGAGGATGTGGTTGTAATTTTCCTGCTAAACCTTTAGTAAAGAAATTATATAAAGGAGTATTGTATCGTTAGCAAAAATGGTTGGAGTGGCGAATTCAAGGGCTTCGATATAATTTTCGTAAGGAAGAGTTTCCACTTCAGAAAGTACTTTGCTCATTTCTTTTAGGAGATTTGTTTAGGAGATTTGTGTTAACTATGCCGTTTCTAGCCATTTGGCAAGCTCGAACAATGTCGTGAACCTGATCCCATAAAATAAATTATTTTTCTAAAAGGCCTTGCTCTAGTCTGTTGATAAACCGCTTATCTACGTCGTTATACATCGTTTCCAATAGTTTTTTGTATTTGGTGATGGCTTCATGACTGACTTCAAACAATTTCTTGTTTATTTTATACTGCTGGTTGTTGTTTTCTATATATAAGACTGCTCATTTCGTAACACTGTCCCAATCTAAGGCGCCTGGGATACCGGCAAGCCATTTCCATGCTGATCCTATACAATTAATAGAACCGGTTTCTCTTGGTTTTCTGCCTCTTAACTCGTGAACTCGAGAAAGGTGATAATGTAGCAATGAGCGCGTATCGGCTGTAGTTGATATGTTCCTTGCTGCTTCATTGATCTCCGATGTTAGTTTTTCGAATCTTGCCAGGTCAATAACATAAACAAGGTTGGAATGTCCATTAAGAATAAAGCCGTTGCCTTGCCTTAGGGTAACTAGAGGAGACTTGTATTCGTAAAGGTGTAGAGCGCATGCTGCCTCCAAAAAAGAATCCAAAAGCCTCCAAAAGCACTTGTTTCAGCTTCTCGACTTATTTGCTCACATTGCAAATATAACATTATATAAGTAACGTAAAGTAATAGCTTGCATTTTAGTTTTCAATTTAATGTTTTAAACATATTAACAAAGTGTTGTTGTTTTGCATGCTTGCTGTGTTTTGCTTTCCTCTTTGTGCAGTGATTTGTTTATCTTAGTCTCAGTGATTATTGTTTTTGCTCTTTATTTGAACTTAACTGTGCGCTCGTTGTGTTAAGATAATAGCCCTAAAAGCACATTTGGCATCTGCTTACTTTTTGAATCTTTAAACATGGAATATTTTTCTGTGGAAAATATTGTCGCTTGTTCTTTGAGCGAGCTATACAAATGTCAAAACATTCTGTACCCCATGTTTAGTTGTTCTGGTCCATGTTAACAAATGTTTCATGCATCTTGTGCCGGTACTTCTAAATTATGTCTAGACGATTTAGTATCTGTACGGTCAGGTCTTCGCTGGTACTGTGCTTCGTGTAGAGCACTTTCCCCAGATGAACTTTATTCAAAAATAAAGCTTTTTGGGGAAAGTCTTAATACGTTAAATAATAATTTTAGAGAAATCGTCACATTTTTTAGCGAAATTAGAGCCACACCCAGTACCAGCGTCTATGATAAAATATCTATTCCGGAAAATGTCCCACCTTCTTTGTCACAGACTGTTTTTTCCGGGACTCAAACTATTATTTCATCAGAAAAAGACCATTCTATTTCAAAAAGAAAGAGGAAGAACAAAAATAAGCGTCGCAAAGCATCTTTGAACAAAAATACTCCAGTTTCTTCTTCGTCATCTACTAATATTTCTCCTTTGACTAATAGTCCAGTTTTACCCCCTATAGAACCCAGAAATCATTTAAATTTAAAGGCACTGTCAAGGAGGAAAAATTTAATTATTTCACGTCTTCAGCCTGACACAACTGTTGAAAACGTATTGACGTTTATCAAACATAACAACTTGTTGAGTCAAAACGACTTTTTTCATGTAAAAAAATAGGGAATAAACCTTCCCACGCTTCCTTCATTCTCACAGTTCCAGCTGAAGAGTTTGCAAATGTTTTAAATTCTAATTTGTGGACCGATAATATATTCGTTTCAGAGTTTTTGCCTAAGAATAAGTCTAGAAGGACGACTCAACCTGTTCGTCAAACTCAAAAAAACTGAAAAGGCTATCCCTTTACTATCAAAATTTAAGGGGATTACGCTCTAAGACGCGAGACATGTTTTTAATGTCTCAAAATTTGTCTGAAGATTTTATCGCATTGACTGAAACGTGGTTAAATGGAAGCATTACTGACTTGGAACTGTTTGATAATAGTTTTGAAGTATATAGAAAAGACAGATACGCTGGCAATACTTCTGCTGTCGGTGGTGGTGTCTTATTAGCTGTTAGGAACTCCTTCATTAGTTCCATTATCGATATTCCCTGCTCTTCTAATATCGAACTTATATGCATTAAGGTTGTGCATTGTAATTCTAATGTATATGTAGTTAATGCTTATGTTCCTCCAAAGAGCAGTGTGGAAATTTATGCAAGCCTTGCGGATTGCATAGAATACGTTATAAATATTCTTGACGTTAGTGACGACATTTTATTTTTGGGCGATTTTAATCTGCCTGACTTGAAATGGGAATCTTCAGACGATGATACATGTTTTTGTGCATCTAATTCGAAGACACGCCAAGAGCATATATTAGTTGATAATATATGTTCTGACTTGTATTAATATGTATTAATATGATAGTAAACAATGTAAGGAACATAAAAAAATCACAAAACATAAATGGTTGTTAATTTGTTTTAGCTTTTTTACAATTGAAAATATATGTGTATGCGCGCGCATACAATGGGACCGATAAGATGTATTTCTCGAGAGACCGATGAGGGTTAAAATCGTTTATTGAGCTTTAGGTCAGGTTAGAACAATTAATTGCTCTAACGAATTTTTTTCCAAAGAAACAACAACAACATTTTTAATAAGAAAAGTAAAAAATCACTAGCTGATTTTATTGCAATTTCGGACCTGCTAAAGTCTTCATCAGAAATCTTTGTGATGCCGGCGGGAATCGATCTCGGGCCTTGCCTCGTGCAAGCGCATCTTAGCGCAATACACCAACAGAGACGATGCGATTTCAGTGACAATTTCTCAGTTTTTCTTCCTTTTCTTGTTTTTGCTTTACTTTAGTTTATGCTTATGTTTTTAAATAGGGTCCAACAGTTTGTAGGAATTCACCACTAACAAAGCATGTTAAATTAATTGTTCTAACCTGACCTAAAGGTCAATAAACGATGTTAAACTATCAAACAACTAGAATTTGTATTTAAAATCAAGTATGATTTTTGTGCATCTAATTCGAAGACACGCCAAGAGCATATATTTGTTGATAATATATGTTCTGACTTACAACAAGTAAGTCGTATTTATAATAGTCGTGAAAGACTTCTTGACCTGGTCTTAACTACAGACTGTAAAAACGTGATTGTTAAGAGGGCCCTTCATGCTCTAACTTCTGTTGATGACTACCATCCACCACTGAGCATATGGTACAAGTCCGACAGGGAAAATATAGTGAATTCCAATTCAATAGATAAAGTTTATGAATTCAATTTCAAAAAAGCTGACTTTCTGAGGTTGAATCATTTACTTCATAGTAAACTTAATGTAATTTTAGAATATTTTAATGGTAATAATCTTGAAGATTCAATTAATTTTTTTTATATGGAAATCTTTACTATGTTTTCTAAGTCCGTGCCGTATAGCCTCAAATTTGCGAAAAATTGTGCTTACCCTTGGTACACAAGGGAGTTAAAGATTCTTCGCAACAGCAGGAATAGGGCATGGAAAAAATATGTCTGTAGCTTAGACTTGAATGACCTAGAAATCTACAAGCGTTTGTTTCTGGATTTTGAAAATTGCTCAGCTACCTTATATCAAAATTATTTAGACAGTATTAAACTGAGAATATTGTCTGATCTGAAAAAATTCTGGGGTTTCATAAACACCAAAACAAAATCTGATGGATTCCCTTCATCATTTAAAACCTCTGACGGATTTACTGACGATCCCGTCGTAATTTGTGGTCTATTTGCCAATCTCTTTAAAGAGTCATTTTGTTCGGACTCTTTTAATCCTGATGAAGAGTACTTTGAATATATAAACTCTACTACCAGGGTTTCGTTGGATTCTATATCCATTACTTCAGAGGATATTTTAAAGTATATTGGATTGATCGATGAGGATTTTAATGATGGACCTGACGGAATTCCTGCCGCAGTGTTAACACGATGTGGTTCCGTTCTAAGTCAACCACTGTCCATGTTATTCAATAAATCAATTAGTGAAAGTATTTTTCCACTTTTTTGGAAAAAATCTTTTATAGGTCCTATCTATAAAAAAGGTTGTAAGAACGATGTAAAAAACTACAGGCCTATCGCGAAACTCTCGTCGATTCCAAAACTTTTTTAGCGCCTCGTGTATGATCGTGTGAAAATTCACTGTGGGAAGGTCATGACAACTCGTCAGCATGGATTTGTTACTGGCAGATCCACTGTGTCTAATTTCCTCGATTTTACAACGTTTTGCTTAATTTCATTTTATTCAGGTAACCAGGTCGACTGTATTTACACTGATTTTAGTAAAGCATTTTATAAACTGCCACAGAACTTAATTCTATTTAAACTAAAGTTAATGGGTTTTCCACAATTTTTTGTAAGCTGGATTCAATCGTATCTGACAGAGCGATCTTATCAAATACGATTTCGAGGCGTATTGTCAGCTGAATTTATTGCTGAATCAGGTGTTCCTCAAGGTAGCCACCTTGGTCCACTTCTGTTTATTTTAGCCATTAATGATGTAACCCACATCATCAAACACTCTCATCTACTTATCTATGCAGATGACATGAAAATATACAGAACAATAAATGCTAAAGACAATTCAGATCTGCTCCAGTCTGATTTGAAATCCTTTGAAATCCTTTGAAATTTGGTGTTCTAAAAATAATATGTTTCTAAATCCAGATAAATGCCAAACTATGACCTTTTCGGGAAAAAGGAATAATTTAATTTTTGATTATAAGATAAAAGATACTGCTTTAAGTCGTATAGATGCTGTCAAAGATATTGGTATATGCATGGATTCTAAGCTATCGTTTAACGTTCATATTGATTACATTTGTAAAAAAGCATCTTCTATGCTCGAGTTTATGAAACGCTGGGCCAAAGAATTTAATAGCATGATCACAACTACAACGCTGTATTATGCAATTGTGCGACCTCACTTAGAGTATGCAAGTCAAGTTTGGTCCCCAAGTTACAATGTGTATGTTGATCGAATAGAGAGAGAGAATCCAAAAACGTTTTGTTCGGTTTGCTCTAAGGGGCTTAAGTGCAATTGACACTTTAAACCTTCCTCCTTATGAGTATCGTTTAAAACTATTAAAAATGCAATCTTTGAATGAGAGAAGGAAGTCTGCAAATATCGTCTATTTACACCAACTTTATGTTACAGTTATGAACTGGTGTATTCGATTCACCAGAACTCCTAGCTCTTATAAATTTTAACACTAACCGTAGAAGCAGTAGAAATTCTAACAATTTAATTTACTTACCTTTTAGTAGAACAAATTATATGGCTACTGCTCCTTTACATCGCATGAGTACCTTTGTTAACAACTGTAGCTTTTTTGATGTTAACTTATCGAAAGGTCAACTCAAAAGTAGATTGAAAACTAATGTATGATTAGATCTATGTAAACGCATGGTTAGTTGTTATGTCTTGTGTTGTCCCTGAGCGCAACCCATATTATGGTGGGTAAATTTTTCTCACTTTAGATTGTTTTGGACCACTCTTATCGATATCATTGAGATATTTTAATGTTATTTGGGCTGTTTTTTAAGATGATCTAATGCGGAGAAAGTGCGAAAAAGCTGTAGCAGCTGAACTCTATTGTTATTGCATGTTTATTAAAAAAAAATTGCAATTTAACCCTCATCGGTCCCTCGAGAAATACATCTTATCGGTCCCATTGTATGCGCGCGCATACACATATGTTTTTATTGGGGGTTGGAATTAGTTTTAAAGGTTTTCTAAGAGATGGCGTAACTATCAATAGATCGCATCGGGCACACCTGTGACTATATTCATTTCAAAGCACATTGTGTAAGCTTCATTTTTCAGTATGTGTCATTCCACTGAAGTGTAAACAACATATATTTTTTTCTCTGTGAACATGTCGACTTTCGTTCCAACAAAACGCAATTTGCGGGAAGGTTTACTTTTGTGCTTCCATTTGAAGAAAAAAGTGGTTGAAGCACAACGCACGCTTACTGAGGCTTACGGTTCTATGCACCATCGATTTCTACTTGTGAGTACTGGTTCCGTCGGTTTAAAAGTGGTGATTTTGATACGGAAGACAAAGAGCGTCCGGGCCAGCCGAAAAAGTTTGAAGATGAGGAATTGGACGCTTTGCTCGATGAAGACCCGTGTCAAACCCTTCAAGAATTGTCAGAATCATTGGGAGTCGACTTATCAACGGTCGGCAAACGCTTGAAGGCCATGGAAATGATTCAAAAGCAAGGAAATTGGGTGCCGTACCAGTTGAAGCCGAGAGACGTTGAACGGCGATTTTGCATGTGCGAACAACTGCTTCAACGGCATAAAAGGAAGAGTTTTTTGCATCGTATTGTCACTGGCGATGAAAAGTGGATCCATTACGATAATCCTAAGCGAAAAAAATCGTGGGGACCACCCGGCCATGCATCAACATCGAGGGCCAAGCCGAATATTCATGGCGCCAAGCTTATGCTGTGTATTTGGTGAGATCAGAAGGGTGTCGTGTACTATGAGCTGCTAAAACCTAACGAAACCATCACTGGGGAACGCTACCAACAACAATTGATGCAATTGAGCCGAGCATTAAAGGTTAAACGGCCGGAATATGCCAAAAGACACGACAAAATGGTTTTTCAACATGACAACGCACGGCCACATGTTGCAAGAACCGTCAAGGAAACGTTGGAGGCGCTGAATTGGGATGTGCTACCCCACCCGCCTTATAGCCCAGACATAGCCCCTTCCGACTACCACCTATTCAGATCGATGACGCATGGCTTGGCTGAGCAGCGCTTCACTTCTTACGAGGATACCAAAAAATGGGTCGATTCGTGGATTGCCTCAAAAGACGAATCGTTCTTCCGGCGCGGAATCCATATGCTGCAAGAAAGATGGGAATATGTTGTAGCTAACGATGGACAGTACTTTGAATAATATACATTGTACCGTTGTTTCTAAATAAATGCTCAAAAACCGAAAAAAAACCTTTAAAATTAATTCCAACCCCCAATAACTGTAAAAAAGCTAAAAAAATTAACAACCATTTATGTTTTGTGATTTTTTATGTTTATTACATTGTTTACTATCATATTAATACATTTGAACTTCATTTAGATTTAGAATGAAATTAATTAAAATATTACATATATTAGAAAAAAATTTAATTTTTAACTTTTGTCAATTATTTGTATATTTTTCGCATAAATTGAAATTATGTTCAGCACAAATGAAATTTCTACACTTTTCACAGCGTGAAGCAAAAATATTTTTGTTATTTTGATATGTGCAGATGTAGCATCGTCCTCGTTTTGATGTACTTGGTAAATGGCGAATCTCCCGAATTCTTTGAACACTCGAAGCATCATTACTTTGAGGTTATTTTTTACGTTTAGTGATCTGTTTTTCAACGAGATTCAATCCAAGCTCCTCGATAAAAAGGGGACGACGAATATTATGGTTCGTTTTAGAATTTTTCCAATTCGGGAACAATGCAATGAACGTCACGAATGCATTCAACGCACTAACATCAAGCATGTTACAAAATACTGCCGTTGGCCACCCATTGACTTTTTGTTTGCATGTGTACGTAGCCACCATTTGATCCATAGTATCAACTCCACTCTTGGTTTTGTTGTATTCTTCAATTATGTTAGGTTTCTTCTTTTCACTATTCTCATTTATGCTGACAACATTGTGGTATGTATTGAGCAATGTCACAAATCGGTACCGGAGAGGAACATATGACAACATTTATGCTTGCAATTTATGTTCATATACAACTTCTGTATGATAAATTGGCTTTTGACGCATGTCGAGTAGAACTGAAGGAATTTAAGTCCTATTTTTCCTTATTGTTCCCAAAATAGTCATGCGATTCTTATGTAAATCTTCTGCCAATTCATACGAAGTGAAAAAGTTGTCACACGTTACATTTCTGTCAGAAAGTCCTTCCACCAAATTCAAAACAACACGCCGTCCGAGATTACGTTCAGGGGTGGCATTACGATTCCGACCAACATAAATTTGTGTGTTGTATGCATACCAGCTTTTTGAGTCGCATAGCACCCAAATTTTGATGCCATATTTCGCCGGCTTGGATGGAATATACTGACGAAACGGACATCGCCCACGATACGAAACTAACTGTTCCTCTATGGTAATGTTTTTTCCTGGTGTGTATACTACTTTCAAATTATGATTCCATTTATCGTATACATTTCGAATCGGTGCCAATTTGTCACGTACAGAAGAACTTGTAGATGCAGTGTTGGCCATACGTTGTTCGCGGTCATCAAATCGAATGCAACAATGGATACGCTTGAACATTTTCCAAGACATTTTTGCTCTAAATATTGGCCGACCAGTTTCGTCATTCCACAGTTTAGTGACACATTCACCGTATGACACATCGTGATACACACCAGAAAGGAGCAACAATCCAAAGTATGCGTGCAGAGTGTCCAAATCAATGTTTTCCCCAATCGTATTTGTACTTTCGCAGCACACCATATAAATTCGTTATGTTCAAAATAATATTCTCAACCGGTTCAAGGAACATGTTAAATGCAGACGAAACATCAACTATAGTAGCAGCTGCTTATGCTTTTGGACCTGAATTATAACAAAAATGAAACATATAATGAAAATGAACCAATAACAGAGGGTAGGTTTTTACCTGATGTGAAATTTTCTGCACGTCGAAATGAATTTCTTCGATTTATTTCAAATGGTTGCGATGAATATTCAATTTTCTTATTTTTTGAAAAATATTTATTTTCAGGATTTGCTGCATTTTCTTCTGCTAAATTTTGCTCAAGTGGCTCAATGTCGTCTTCATCCGAATGCACGCTAACTTCACTTTCATCATTCTCCTCGTCTGATAATGCAAAATCATCGTCACTATTGCACGGAGATTCGCCCGCTTCGCTTTCCAAATTAAAATCCATTTCTAGTTCATCTTGCTGCCTTCTTTCACGTAAAACTCTATCCATTTTTTATCAAATACTTCGAAACACAACCAAAATTCAAATAAATGCGCAAACAAATTTCACTTATGTGTGTTCCAGAACAAACTGAATTTCATAAAACAAAAAAATAAGAGCGTGCTGTAAATCCACACACAAAAATAAGCGGCAATTCCAGGTACCTGCTTATGTGTATGCGCGCACATACACAGGGACCGATTCGTAACTATAACTGCAGAGGCAAATACAGTAAGGGTGCAAATTCAAAAACGGGTTTTTTGGTTGTTCAGGCAAAATAATTCTACTTTGCAGAATACAATGCCATTCCTCTGAACCGTTTTTATTTTATTCAAGGTTAAAGATCAAAATTGTACGCGTGCGCATACAGGGGACCGATGAGGGTTAAAGCCATTTACAGTGTTTCCTAGGGCACTCACCTTAGCTTCACTTGATTCTTAAGCTTTAATCATAGTTTACTCTCTCTCTATATCTCGATTCAATCGCTTCAAGCAAATTTTTAATTTCACTCTTATTAATTTTTAAAGAATTACTAAATTCTTCTTTATATTCTTTTAAGTACCTTGCATTCGTGGTAACACTCTCTTGCATGTCTTTTAAAACCAAATCAATGTTATTTATATATAATACTAGCTGAACCCGGTGTGCTTCGCTACCGCCTCGTATAAAATAAAATTAAAAGTATTTATATATTTACAAAAATTTATTTATTTAATTTAATTATTGCAATGCTTCGCCTCTTTTTTTGTTGTACACCAATTAGAATTCAGCACTGAATCGCATGTAATTTGCTTCATGCTCCCCCTTTTTATTTTTAGACCAATCCAAAAGCAGCAATTACACAATCAGCTGTTTCGCAGTCAGTTGTGGGAGAATGAGAATGGGGTTACCCCACTCTCTGTTTTAATTAACACGTTTTGTAAAATCAGCTGTTTTGAAGATAGTGGTGGAAGAAAGAGAATGGGGCTACCCCACTATTTTAATTAATATGTATTTTAAATTTGTGGTAAAGCCGTTAATAAACGTAGTAAAATGGTAGGTGCAGAAGTGTGCATGTTCGAAAAATATTATCATGTAATAAGTATTCCTGAGTCAAAGCTGAACGCTGTGAAAATTTAAGATCGGTTATCAGGTCCAGCCTCCAATATATCGCAAACAAAGGGGCGTGCTCCGCCCACTTTTATTTTGGTACGTATTTCTATTCATGCCAATACCATATATAGCAAATACTGCCGCCGTTGGTCAAAAAATGCCCAAGATATGACGATTTTAAATTTTGGGTTGTATGGGCGAGGCCACGCCCCTTCGTCCACTCACAACTTTATATAGTCAAGAATTTATTATTTCGTAAGAATATCCTATTGTGAAAATTTAATGACGATCGGTCCAGTAGTTAAGACTACATTGCGATTTTTAATTTTCATAAAAAGGGGCGTGGTCCCACCCACTTTTCTCCTGGTACGTATTCCTAATTATGCCAATACTTTAGCGATTTAAATTTTTGGGTTATATGGGCAGTGCCACGCCCCTTTGTCCAATAAAAACTTCATATAGCCTATTATTCTTTCCAGAGTCATAGTAAAATGCTGTGAAAGTTTCAGGAATATCGGTCCAAGGGTATGGCCTCCTATAAAGCACAAACAAACAAACAAACAGACAGACAGACATTCATTTTTATATATATAGATTGAAAGCAGATTAATTATAATTAAAGTAAAATGGGGCGAAAAAGGGGGATTTGGTAATAAAAAATCTATGGCTACCTTACCTGTAGATAAAAAGTATATAAAACTTTAGGTAAATACATATTACAAAAAAGTATAGCAAACATTGTTAGTGGTATAAGTATCTGAATTAAAAAAAGGGGGCGGTGAGGTGGGCGTGGTTCATAGTAATATGGCGACGTTAAAAGACGTTATTAAGAGCAATATACTACCAAATAAAAAATAATACGTTGGAAGGAACAAATTTGCACAGAGAACAAAAAGTTTAAAACTTAAATTTGGCGTGAAAGGGGGCGTGAAAGGGGGCGTGGCGTAAGAAATGTTTATTTTTACCTCGCCTGGAGTATAATGTGTATACAATTTGAAGTAAATCTGTTAAAAACTATATGGGAGCAATTACATAATTTTAAAAAAGTGGGCGTAAAAGTGGGCGTGGTCGAAAAAGTACTATATTAATCATGCCAGAGTCCCAGTTAAATGCTGTGAAAATTTCAGGAAGATCGGTCCAGAGGTTTGGTCTCCTATAAGGTACAAACAAACAAACAAACAAATAAACAAACACACATTCCATTTTATATATATAGATGCAATCATCACATATATATTTTATCATATTGTTTGTGTTAAGAATATTGCTACTATATTGGTCAAGGCCCGAACATTTTGATGCTGAATGGAAATTCTTTCAGGTGCAGGTGCACATTTTATTCCAGTCTCTCCACGTGTCGCACTTCTGCACTTTGTACATTGTGCTGACATTACAATCTTAATGTCAATATATTTAAGTTTATCAAGTTTTAGTTTCGAAAATTTTATTGGAGCGCTTCAAAAACACGTCTACTCACGTTGAGTTCAATCAACTAACTCAACATCTTACTCAATTCAACATCTTATTACATCTTACTTTTCCATATTCTGAAATAAAATGATAATTATTAAAAAAAAGGAAAATAAGAGTAAAATATCTTTTTGTGCAATATTGAAAAATTTCACTCATTAAGTATTCTGAAAAGACTAAAAAATTGCTTTGAATAAAAACATTATATCTTTTATAATTATTATTTATAGGATTAAAATATAAGTTTGTGCTACATAAAAAATTATATTCGTCAATATTCTGAAAAATATTAAAAATTAGTTTGAATAAAAACATTAATTTCATAATAATTATTTTGAAAGAAGATTATAAGGATTATCAATATTTAGATTTTTTTTTTTAAGTTACAAGTTCTTATAAAAATAGTTTAATTTTTGCAAATAATAGTTTTGTAACTTTTTGTATTTTTTCCTTAAAAGCCTAAACTTTTTATCTAGCGGGAGTCGAACCCCGGTGATTTCTCACCCACGGTTTGCTAGAGCGAAAGCTTGCGCTTCAAGGGTTTCTTATATCTCTCTTTTTGGATCCATTTTGGGCATTTTGATTGAGCTTTTTTATATATAATTTGATTAATATTTTAAATATGAAAGGGAGAAAAACTGAGAAATTGATACTGAAATCTCATCGCCTCTCTGGTGCAGCGAGCTAATGCGCTTGTACGGCGTGTCACAAAGATTTCTGATGAGGCCTGTAGCAGGGCCGAAATTGCAATAAAATCAGCTGGTGATGTTTTCTCTTTCATATGGAAAAATGTTGTTGTTGTTTTCTTTGGAAAAATTCGTAGGCGAAAATAATTGTTCTAACCTGACCTAAAGCTCAATAAACGATTTTAAACTATCAAACAACTAGAATTTGTATTTAAAATCAAGAATGATTTAAACTATCAAACATTTAGAATTTGTATTTAAATCATAGAAAATCAACATTTTCCTTCCCCATAGTTACAGGATAATTACAACATTTCAATCTTGTATAATATTTTTATGCTTATTTTTTATTTCTTATATGGGCTTTGTGAATTTTTCACCCAGTCATTGTTGTGACTGTGACATTATTGAGTGGCTTTTGTTTGCCGTTTATTTGTTTGTATTTGACAAAAATTATTTCGGCCTGAAACTAGCCATTACTTAATTCTATTAAATTAACGTTAACTACTTAATTCTATTCTTAAATTAACTTTAATTAAATTCTATTCTTAAATTAACTTTAATTACTTTAACCTAAGTTTAATTAACTTCAACTACTCCATGTTAATTTACTTTTTAGTTAAATTTATTTTTTATGATAGTAGGCAAACATTTCTGTAAGAACCTATAAATAAGAACCTCAAAAATCAATTCAATCATATAAAATTTTTCGAAGAAATACTTCAGACCTGAATTCAAGGTCGGAGATTTTCTTCAAATTTATTTTTCAATTTAAATAAAATTTTCAAAAGCAAATTCTGAGAACCCTATTTTATTAATGCTATCGAGAAGTCCTCCTATCAGGATCTTGAGAAGAAGTCAAAGGAACTTCCCCTCCGTTATATTGGCGCCCAACTCGAAGGATCAGAATTCGCAGCAAGACTTAGAAGAATCCAGCAATCAACCTGAGGTAAATCGCTCTACCTAGCAAATTTCTTCAACGATTCAGGAAGAAGAAACTGTAGCAAATCGAAATACTACCATGGCTACATTCTCCGAGGACCAGTTCAAACAAATCCTCGCGGCAATTAGAATAAATTCATACAAAGTTGGATCATTTCCCAGATGCTCAGCACGTTTTCGAGGGCTGCGGGAGCAGGCTGCCGTAGAAGAGTTTATTGCGGCGATATCTGTGTACAAAGATATCGAGCGTATCTCTGATGCAGATGCAATTCGCGGCATGTCTTTACTTTTGGAAGGTTATGCAGCAAACTGGTGGATCGGTATCAAAGAATCGGTGCATACGTTCGATGAGGCTGTTAAGCTTTTACGGATCACCTTTTCACCACCAAATCCCGATTGGAAAATATTTTTAAACATCTTTGAAAACAAACAACAACTGAATGAGCCAACAGACTTTGCCTGTAAGAAACGTGTTTTGTTTTCGCAATTGAAGGATCAAGTGGAAGAAAAACAACATATCAATATGATTTACGTCCTCTTATCTATCTGAATTAGAGAGCGTGTTAGTTGCTAATCTGTACTGACTTTCGAACAGCTTATAGCGTCTTGCAGAGATGCTGAGTTTTTCTATCTTGAGACGAAGGAAGTCCTAACAACCAAAATTGATCCTGAAAAGAGTGTGAGATGTTCGTTTTGTAGGCTTCGAGGACACTCTGCAAATTTTTGTTTCAAAAAGAAGAAAGAACAGTCGCAAACATCTCAAGTTATGCAGAAGGTTCAACCAAAGCGAGGACCTATCTTTTCCTGTTATGGTTGCGGTGAACCAGGGGTCTATGGTTCAAACTGTCCTCAGCATGTGGCGTTCAACACGGTTACAACGACCGTTATTGGCAGATCAAACCTAACAGTTCATATCACGATGTTTGGATTGACGGGTGAGGCGTGTTTCGACAGTGGTGCAAAAACGAGCGTTGCAAGTGCGAACTTCAGATAAATTTTGACCAGCAAGAGCTGCATTTTCCAAAATGTAAAAGCAGAAGTAACGCTAACAGATAGAACAACAACAAGGCAAACGGTTATGTCTACGATTTGTGATGTGATCATAGGGAATCAAATCAGGAAGATCGAAGAAAAAGATTCGAATTCACTCAGGCCAACAATAAGAATTCGTTTTCGTTAGACATCGCAGGTGCACACATTGTGTCCACTACACCAGAGTCACCTAACAGCAAAATGCTTAATGAAATGTCAAATTTCATAAAATTCATGGATAATAAGAAAGCTCCAAAATCAAACGCCGATTCGAAGGATGTGTGTCCGGAGTTGTATTATGGTCCGACTTTTAAGACGCGTAAAGTTGCGGCTCAAGAACAAGCAAGCTCATATTCACCACACACTGTGCAGTCAATCTTTCGTGACGCACTTCCACAAGGTGAAAGAATTCCAACGAAAAGTTCTCGACTTTTCGCACCTCCAATCAAAATCAGAAAACCAGATGAAGACAATTTATTTATTCCACTATACTCTATACAGTTAGAGTACTTAAAAGATTCTGATGGTTGTTAATTTGTATCAAAATCTTCAAGGAATGGACCTTAGTAGAATCACTAAAACCATTAATTTTTTGCTGCTTGATTTCGCTCTGTTTGGACCTTAGTTGAACCACTAAGACCAGTTGCTTGACACACTATTAAAAGAAACCTCACATTTTGTTCTGACAAGTTATTTAATTCTTATAAGTCTTTTATAAAGAAAAAATGCTTATACTGCATTCAAAAATAAACAAAAACTATAACACATATAATTTAATTACAAAAGAATGCATACGCTAATTTAATGATTGCGTAAAACCAAAACGCTTACAAACAACCAAACTTTAATACATACAATTTAATTAACTAGAATGCATACTGTACAATTTAATAATATCGTAAAATAAAAACGCTTACAATAACAAAAAGTTTAATACATTTTAATTTAGTTAAAATGCATACGCTATAATTGCGTAATATAAAAAACGCTACAATATATTAAGTTAGCACAACTCATGACTAGGTCATTGACTGTGACATGAGCCCAACTGCTTATGCCTCAACATGTGTGCCTTGGCTGACACACATAGGCATCTTCTGCTGTGTTAACATTCTCCGCCGCGTTGAGCAGTTGCGATAACATGAAATTAAACCTCCGAAAAATGTTGTCTTGGCATCGGCTTTGGTATTGTTGGAGTTAAATTGATAGAGGAGTTTTTCTGACATTGCAATTTGATTCGCCACGCTGTAAATAGTGCAATTATAATTATTGACAGCAACAAAGCGGCCCCGCTCATGTATTGATGATGGACTACGGAGGGCTGCAGGTTAGCTGGCAAGTTCCTGATTTTTATAAGTTGACTTTGAAGATTGGTGATCTTATCCACTTGAGTTTGGAAATCTTCGATGTGCTCCCTTCCAGTTTTCACCTCAGTATATATACTGGTATTAGAAATGGTTCCAAATGACGCATATGAAAGTAATTGTTGACTCGACTGTTCTTCATGGCCTTGAAGAATGATCATGTTGTTTTTCAACACGCAGCTTTGCTCGATGGTGAGAATTCCCGAACCCACAAGGTGTTCTCGTAATATGTCGTTGCCGCAAACTGCAGAAAGTTCTATAGCTGACATGGTTGTAAACATCCAGTTGTTTGTATGGTGCAATGCCGTGAAGGTGATGTTATTGTGGATTTTTGTGAACTCACAATTTATTGCCGTTTTGTTGTTGAATAACTGGATTTCACAAATAAAAGCAGGATACTCAATTTCGAATCTTGACTGTTGATTTGGACATATGCGAATATTTTCCATTAGAATCGTACATGTATTCAAATCTTCTATTGTCAACATTGCATATTGATCGCGATGATTGTTAACCGCCAAGAATTGTGTCTTCGGAATAATTGCTACCATGCCTTCGTTGAGTTTAGTAGGGATTGCGGTCAGCTTAAACAATGAATATGCTTCTGGATCCACCAGAGGTAGTTCTAGTAGGAACATTATGTGTTTCTCGTTCACTGCAGAACGCACGGTCATTAGTTTGTAAAATTGGAGTAGGTTTTCGTTGTCGGTAGGAAGAGTTCGTGTTGAAGGGAGATGAGCCTGAATTATCTATAACTCTTGCTTCAGTTGCTGTGGAGTTAAGATCAATGGACTAATATTTCCGTTATGCGATTGAGTCAATGCATGAAGTAGCTCTGATTGTATTTGTTGCATGTTTGTTGTGATCATTGACAGCTGAGTCACTAATGCCGTGAGCTGATTTGATTGTCGAAGTATTGTTGTTTCATTTTCGATGTGATTCATAACTTCATATATTGACCTTTGTAACTTCTTGAAATTAACTTCGGTTGCCTTCTCATCAACCTTTATTATGTTCAACGTGGAATCAATTATTGATGTTTGATTGCGTAACAAATTCATGAGGTGTTCTTCATTGAGTTTGACATTCTCTATAGTTTTAATGTAACTTCTTGAAATTAACTTCGGTTGCCTTCTCATCAACCTTTATTATGTTTAACGTGGAATCAATTATTGATGTTTGATTGCGTAACAAATCAAACAAATCAAAAAAGAGGTGTTCTTCATTGAGTTTGACATTCTCTATAGTTTTTGACATAGTCTCTGCGTAGTTTGAGTCTAGTACTCCAAACAGGGCATGGGCCATATTACCGACTATATCTAATGCTCCTCGCTTCTGTCGTTTTTTTGTCAGAAGCATTTCTTCTTGTAGCAATGTACTGAACGTATGCTTGAAATGATGAATAATTGGAGCACATGATGTTTCTATTGATGGCCTTATGCACATATCTATAAGAGTATTTATTCCTTCGTCTAGTGTTTTCATATCTGACCACATTGGGCTGAGGTCATAGAATACCATCATGAACGTCCAGTGTGCTGATGAAAGTTTTGTTGTGCCGATGTTTTCAAAATAGACTCCTGGTTCTTCCTTAAAATTAGTTATTTTTACTGATGAGGTAGAAAGAGAAGTGAAATTATGATAGTTGTGAAGATTCCTTGTGAAGTGTGTGACACCACTCTCCTCTTTGGGCGTGTACCTTCTTTGCCAGACTCTGATGAACGGGAATGTATTCTTTTTTGAGAGTTCTGTGGTATAAGTTGGTTGTCATAGTCTTTATATTCCAAGTTGGAGTCATTGAACAGTGGGGCCAATCTGTGAATAGGTCCTTTGAACGTTCCATTTATTGTTTTCAAATAAACTACTCGAACCAGTCCGTCGTCGCCCTTGTATACCCGGGTAATTCTTCCTAATGACCATCGAAGTACAGGAATGTTATCTTCTTTTATGATCACTAGCATGCCTTCAGTTATGTTCGGTGACGGTGTTTTCCACTTGCCTCTTTCTTGCAATTCGTGTAAGTACTTTTGTGACCATTCCTTCCAGAATTTATGTTTAAGTTCTGATGTGATTCTCCATCGTGAGCCAAGAGATGCAGTTATTGTTTGTGTATTTGCATCAACTGACGTTGTCAGAGGTTCACCCACTAGAAAGTGACCTGGTGTGAGTGCTTCGAGATCGTCGCAGTTTGATGACATTGGGATCAGTGGTCGAGAGTTGAGTATAGCTTCTATTTCAATGATAACCGTTTCCAGTTCATCGTATGTCATTGATGCCGCTGATACGCTTCGAACCAACAAGTGTTTTGCAGATTTTACTGCCGCCTCCCAAAGCCCTCCAAAATGTGGTGCTCTGGGTGGCATAAATTTGAATTCAATTGATTGTTCACTACATGTTCGTATAAGTTTCTCTTGAGCTGTTTGAGAATAAATGGATTCCTTTAATTCAGCCAATTTGTTACTTGCTCCGACAAAATTTGTAGTATTATCACTATACAATGTTTTGCAATGACCTCTTCTGCTAATAAATCGTCTTAGGGCTCCTATAAATGAGTCTGTTGATAGGTTAGAAACCACCTCCATGTGGATGGCCTTTGTAGCGAAGCAACAAAACACAGCAATGTAGGCCTTGTCAGGTCTTTTGCCTCTAATTTTATGATGAATCCAAACCGGTCCGAAGTAGTCTACTCCTGATGTTATGAATGGACGTGCCGGTGTTATTCTTACAGCTGGTAAGTTTCCCATAAGTTGTTTGAAGAGCCTTGGTTTTGCTTTCGTACATCGTACACACTTATGTACGATACTGCGAGTTCTAGTTTTCCCACTGGTTATCCAGAAGTGTGCTCTAGCAGAGCTTGTGGACCATTTAGGGAGCTAGACTTATTGACAAGCATTTTTTTTTATAAGGTTTCTAGTTCATTACGGAATCCTGCAGCTTGAATGACCTTTATAATTATTCTAAGAGCGTCATCCAATTCATGAATATCTAACGCCTTGTAACTTGGTCGCAATTGACGGGTTGTTATTGAATTTCGAATAAACCTCAGTAAATAACCGACGGTGCGTTGCAAAAATCGGAATGAATTTCGATGATTGATTTTGAAGATTGTTTCTTCTAACGATTGATGTGTTGTTGATATTGCTAAGACACGTTTTGTTTCTTTTCGCTCTAAGTCGCACGTTTTAGAAATGTCTTGTGAATATGGTTCAGACCATTGACTGCTCTTCCCGGATAGAAAAGGTGGACCATAAAACCAAATTGAATGCTTGGATAGATTTTCTGGTGCTAGTCCTCGAGATATTGCATCGGCAGGATTTTTCGTGGAACTGACATGTCTCCATTGACTTGGAATGCATAACTCTTGAATTTTTGCTATCCTGTTTGCTACAAAAGTATGAAATGAAGCTGCAGTTGACTTTATCCAAGCTAATGCAATTTGCGAGTCAGTCCAAAGGAACGTTTCAGTGTTTTGTAACCGTATGTCCTTCTTTACTCTGTTTGTAAGTTCCACACCCAACACAGCTGCACATAATTCTAGCCGTGGTAGAGTTTGTTTTTTAAGTGGTGCTATTCGTGATTTTGAACAAATTAATCTGGTTCCTACAGTTTTGTCTGTGTAGGTTGAACGAATGTAGACTGCTGCTCCGTAAGCTCGTTCGGATGCGTCCACAAATGTGTGAATTTGTGTGGATACAATTTTTTGAGGCTTAAATACAAATCTGTCCACCCTTATGGTATTGAGTGCTACTATATTTGCGCGGAAATTGTTCCATTCGTGCTGAAGATTTGTAGGTAATTCATCATCCCAAGATACTTGTAATTGCCAAAGCTGTTGCAGAAATATTTACGACAACTGGCCCAAAAATACCTAATGGGTCGAAGATCCGTGCTAATTCTGAGCTCACTATTCGTTTTGTGATGTTGCTTGATGATGATATTTGCGCTCGCCCGCACAGCTGGTCAGATTTTGGTAGCCATATCATCCCGAGAGTTTTTATTGACTGATTCGATGATTCGTCTAAGTCCAGGTTGATTTCCTGGTCTTCTGGTGGAATTCCACTTAGAAGTTTAGCGTGATTAGAGCACCATTTTCTTAATTTGAAGCCAGCTTCCCTTAGTAATGCTTGAACTTGACCTTGTGATTCTAAAGCAGTGTTGATAGAATCCGTGCCACTAAGACAATCGTCAACATAAAAATCATCACGCAATATTGTTGCTCCTAAAGGATATTTCATAAGGCCTTGCGAAGCTAAGTATTGGAGGCATTTTGTTGCTAAATATGGTGCTGGTGAAGTTCCATAGGCAACGGTTTTCAATCGGTAAAATTTTATGTCTTCATTTTGATTGTATCTCCAAATAATAAGTTGAAACATCTGGTCAGCCTCATTGACACATATTTGTCGATACATTTTCTCTATGTCAGCGGTGAAAACAAAGCGATGCATGCGAAAACGTTATAATATTGAAAACAAATCACTCTGTACCGTTGGCCCAGCGTGTAGAATGTCGTTAAGAAATGACCCACTGTTGGTTTTAGCGGATGCATCAAACACCACTCTAAGTTTTGTTGTAGAGCTTTCTGGTTTAAGAACACAGTGATGGGGCATGACATAGTTTAAATCTGGAATACCACTTTCTTTAATTTCTTCCATGTGTCCTAGAGCTTCGTACTCCTCCATAAACTTGTTGTAGTCCTCTCTTAGTTTGGGATTACTGTTGAGTCGTCTTTCCAATGATAGGAATCGATTGACGGACATCTGTCTCGAATTTCCGAGGGTTATGGGGTTCTCTGAGAATGGCAGACGGACTACAAAGCGACCATCAGTGTTCCTTCTTATATTTTGAAGGAAATGGGTTTCGCAGCGCTGTTCTAGTAATGACATTTGATGCTCTGAGTCATTTGTGTCTTCAAGCTTCCAAAATTTTTCAATCAATTGATTCGTTGTCTCTTCGTCTGGGCTAAACATTGCACAGGTTGCCGAATTATTACCGCATCCTTCTATTTTTCCTGTCACGATCCAACCACGTGCGGTGTTATGAAAAGTAGGAAATTCGTTGTTAATTTTGAACTGTTGTGGCCGCAATAATTGATGATAGAACTCGGCTCCTATAAGTATGTCGATTTTATCCGTTTGATTGAATCTTGGATCGGCCAGCTTGATATTTTCAGGAAGTGACCAATTGGATGTATCTAACGTTTTTGTAGGTTGCGGTGACACAATGTTGGGAAGAACAAATGCTTCAATTCTGGTGGAGTAACTTGAATCTTGGTGGAGTGCTTGAATCTCAAAATTTACGCGCTGTACTACATTTTTTGTTTTACGACCTATTCCTTCGATGCAAAGCGATGTATCCGATGTTTGTAGCGAAAGTTTTCATACGACTCTTTCCGTCACTAAGTTAACCTGAGACCCGGAGTCCAATAAGGCTCGAAATTCATCGATGTGGCCGTTGTTTCCAATTACCTTAACTCTTGAAGTAGCTAATAGTATGTAGTGCTCTTTATGCAGATGCTTGTTCGCAGCTGCTACAATAGGTGTGTTTGAACTTATATTTTGCGTTTGTTTGATTTCACCTGATGCTGATTTTGCTGCTGAATTGGGTCGCTTTTCTGAAGTCTCCAAATGCAGTAATGTGTTGTGCTTACTTGTGCACTTTGTACAGGATCGTGAAGGACATACCTTGGCGGCATGATTGGGTTTGAAACAGTTAACACAAAGCTTATTCCTCTGTGTCCATTGTAATCTTTCAACTGATGACATCTTCAGGAATTTTTCGCAATAATATATTGGATGTTCTGTCGATCCACATACCTTGCAGTTGCTTGATGTTGAAATTGCTGCTGTTGTTTTTGCTCTATCCCCCGGAAAAGAGATGCTCATGAGCCTTTCCACGCGTTTCTAGTGCTTGGAAGCGATGCTCTAAAAATCTAAGTAGTTCACGTAAGGTTATAAGCTTTTTATTGTCATTTAGCGATCGTCAAATGTTGTTTGCGTCGCTTGGTCCAATTTTTGCAACAGTAAATGAACTAGTATGACATCCCACTCGCCCACTGGAAGTCCTTGTGCGCCTAAACCATGAAGACACTCTTTCGTTATATCGTGTAAGGATTTGAGCGTTTGTGCTGATTCGTTTTTCATTTTCAGCTGCGATAACAAGTTATTCAGCAATGTTGTCACAATTAACCTCCTGTTGTCGTACCTGTTGACCAAAATGTTCCATGCAATAACATAATTGGCACCTGTGATTGGTAAGTGTTTTATAAGATTGTTTGGCTCGTCTCCCAACCCATCTCTACCCATTGTGTGTAGCTGCCGTGAAATTTTGGTAACTCAATTTTAGGCAATTGCACCTGAAGTGGTTCATTTCTGCTGGTGCTCTGATGAGCATCCAAATTTGCACTGCTGATGTGCTGTTATAATCCGCTTTACACGTTGTGCACCTCTGCTTCCATTTTATAATACTCATCCAACGTATATCCTTCTATATCACCACTGTTTGTTGATTGCCATAGGACATCATTGTTCACAATAAAATCATTCATGTATTTGTCGATAAGTGCTGCTTTGTTATGATAATACGATTCAGGGTGACTTTGATTCGCCTGAACCCTGATTTCTTCAATGTTTCGCCTTAACGCTCTCATTAAAGCTCGTTGATTACGAAGTACCTTCACTATCACTTCGTCAATATGTTGATCTGCTATGATGCCATCTTCCTGCTTACCACCAGCCGTGGCAGGCCTGCAGTCCTTGCGTGAAGGGGCCGTAGGTAAAGGTGCATATTCAGAATTTTTCGTCAATTTCTGCATTTCGGCTTCAAACATCTCTTTAATTTTGAGAGTCAGGTCCGAAATGCGCAAATATTGGTCAACGAAGTATTCGTGTTGCATTGGCAAATTAGCGAGACACCTTATCTTGTTATCCGTGCTCTCGAATTCTGCCCATGCTTCATCCAACCGATTGATCCTTTCTTCATAGTAGCTGCTCGTCTTTCTTGAAGATGGATCCTTTTTGACGTTCGTCAAAATTGTTTCAATTCTCACAGCAATGTTTTGCTGAGCAGCTACCAACTCTTGAAATGTGTAACGTGACGTTACAAATATTATATACTTTTTATACACTAAATAAACTATAATATTAAATAATTTCGATGTACATATATGTTCATATTATATCACTCAAATATTCCTACTTATTATTATAAATATAAAGACGTTACAAATATTATATTTTTATACACTACGTAAACTATAATATTAAATATTATCGATATATATATTCATATTGTACTACTTAAATATTTCTACTTATTATTATTAAAGCAGCAATAACACACAACCGCACTACGACACCAGACCATAGAAACAAACACACGCTACATACCTACTCAATAAAACTAAATGACAACACACAACCGCACTACTGCATAAGCCACTAATTAATACGCACACCACCTATCTATGCATAGCCAGGCAGGCCAAAGACAAAACTGAACGTATAATTCCCAACTGGTTTTCTGTCCATATCGAATAAAAGTGCGACACAAAACCAACCAAAGCAGTCTTGCTTTAGGTAAGCTATACTTAATGACTCAATGGCGAGCCAGCTTGCTGGTTCTTCCCTTTGAGTCTCTGCTTGAGATGTCGCACTTGCGGTGAGAACCAGTCCGTGGTTCGTCCAACGCAGTCGGCATACTCTATATTTTTGGTCGCAGTGACTCAATGGCGAGCTAGCTTGCTGGTTCTTCCCTTTGAGTCTCTGCTTGAGATGTCGCACTTGTGGTGAGAACCAATCTTTGGTTCGTCCAACGCAGTCGGCATACTCTAATTGGGATTTGCTTGGTTTGTTTGCAGGGACTCGATGGCGAGCCAGCTTGCTGGTTCTTCCCTTTGAGTCTCCGTTTGATGACGTCGCACTTGCGTTGAGAACCTGTCTTTGGTTCGTCCAACGCAGTCCGGCATATATTAACTTTCTAAAAATATTAATAATGAGTCTTGCTTTAGGGGCCCTGGCAGGATTCACCGATTTACCGATCTACCGATTACCGATCTTCGCTTTAGGGGCCCTGGCAGGATTCACCGATTCACCAATTCACCGATTTACCGATCTACCGATTACCGAATACCGATCTACCGAATACCGATCTACCGAATACTGATTACCGATTCACCGAATACCGATCTTCCGATTTACCGATCTACCGATTACCGATTGCTGATAACCGATTCACCGATTTACCGATCCACCGAATACCGTTCTACCGAATTTCCGATTCACCGATTTACCGATTAACCGAATACCGATTTTGCCGCCAGCTGGACCTACAACCTCCGACCATTCGACCGCTTACATTCACTTTTACCCAAACTGCTGACGTTACGCTGCATTAAGTATTTTTAAGGAGAATAAATCAATAAAATACAGAATTATAATATTAAACCAACACCAACTGCGTTCTCATTTGATGAAAGTTTGTGGATCTTTTACTCGATCCTGGCACGGCTGAGCTGACCTCAGCCATAAGATAAAACCACTGTTACAAATGGCGCCCGAGCAGGGACCAAACTCCAACGCCGACTGTGGAAAAAAATCACCAACCACCCACGACGAAGGATTAGGTCAAACGCAGAATAATATTAATATGCAGCAGCCGTCTGACGCAGCAGCCGACTCTGGCTTTTCATAGCCGAGCAAGGAAACTCAGTATTTAACACCAGACTCAGTCGGCTGGGTATACCTATTAAAAATGGAAATGACCGATGAGTACGAATTGTTAAAAAAAAGGATGAAGCAAAAACTAGCCGTCAACACCCAACCTTCTATCTAGGCGAAGACATGTCCTACAATAGAAGCACCCACTGTTGGCGATGTAAACAATATGGTCACCAACGCCATCATTGCAAGAGCACACAGAAAATACTCTTTTGCTCTTACTGTGGCGAAGAGGGCGTTTTCTCAAATTCCTGCAAATGTACCACTTCTGACGCCACTGCATCAGCAGAAAGTATCAAAAATCGATTCTACGTTGAAGTCAACATATGCGGTTTAAGAACCCTAGCTCTCATAGACACTGGTACAACCCTGACATATACCAAGAATCCCCGAAAGACCCGAGTACGAGCACACCTGCAGCATCTAAAATAATATCACCAGAGACCAGAAAAAAAACCAACGATTATCCGGGAAAGTTGCATTCTTTTTTTGGTTCATCTTATTATTTAAGTATTTTTGCTTTATTTTGGTTTATTTGCTCGATTAATCAATCTCATTATCATTTTTTCCCAACTCCTTTTTTCCCTATCCCATGTTCTCACCTCATACTCTCAACTGCATGGGCCATTGTTAATCCGTCTTCTTCTCTGTTTCGTTTTTAGATCCTCAAGATGGAACGCAAACTAGCACGACCAGTCGCACCAGGCAAAATCGCTGCAGTACTGCGCCGAACAAGTAAACCTGTGGTCCATGTGAAAATTCTCAACGAGGCGCAAGCAGAATTGTCGTGCTTACACTACAAGAAAAAAAGAATTTTCACCAACAGGCAACTGACACAGATCCGGATTCCACACACACCCTGAAATATCACCACCTACCTATAACATTTATTGTATTCACCGTTATTTAACAATAGTTTCTTTTCTCCCTTTTCCCCTTCCTTTCTTTTTTTTTAATATCTTAAATATTTTAAGTCTTAAATATCTTTATTTATTTAGTATACATAAAGAAATTCTCCTAAGTGGGGGGAGACTGTAACGTGACGTTACAAATATTATATACTTTTTATACACTAAATAAACTATAATATTAAATAATTTCGATGTACATATATGTTCATATTATATCACTCAAATATTCCTACTTATTATTATAAATATAAAGACGTTACAAATATTATATTTTTATACACTACGTAAACTATAATATTAAATATTATCGATATATATATTCATATTGTACTACTTAAATATTTCTACTTATTATTATTAAAGCAGCAATAACACACAACCGCACTACGACACCAGACCATAGAAACAAACACACGCTACATACCTACTCAATAAAACTAAATGACAACACACAACCGCACTACTGCATAAGCCACTAATTAATACGCACACCACCTATCTATGCATAGCCAGGCAGGCCAAAGACAAAACTGAACGTATAATTCCCAACTGGTTTTCTGTCCATATCGAATAAAAGTGCGACACAAAACCAACCAAAGCAGTCTTGCTTTAGGTAAGCTATACTTAATGACTCAATGGCGAGCCAGCTTGCTGGTTCTTCCCTTTGAGTCTCTGCTTGAGATGTCGCACTTGCGGTGAGAACCAGTCCGTGGTTCGTCCAACGCAGTCGGCATACTCTATATTTTTGGTCGCAGTGACTCAATGGCGAGCTAGCTTGCTGGTTCTTCCCTTTGAGTCTCTGCTTGAGATGTCGCACTTGTGGTGAGAACCAATCTTTGGTTCGTCCAACGCAGTCGGCATACTCTAATTGGGATTTGCTTGGTTTGTTTGCAGGGACTCGATGGCGAGCCAGCTTGCTGGTTCTTCCCTTTGAGTCTCCGTTTCATGACGTCGCACTTGCGTTGAGAACCTGTCTTTGGTTCGTCCAACGCAGTCCGGCATATATTAACTTTCTAAAAATATTAATAATGAGTCTTGCTTTAGGGGCCCTGGCAGGATTCACCGATTTACCGATCTACCGATTACCGATCTTCGCTTTAGGGGCCCTGGCAGGATTCACCGATTCACCAATTCACCGATTTACCGATCTACCGATTACCGAATACCGATCTACCGAATACCGATCTACCGAATACTGATTACCGATTCACCGAATACCGATCTTCCGATTTACCGATCTACCGATTACCGATTGCTGATAACCGATTCACCGATTTACCGATCCACCGAATACCGTTCTACCGAATTTCCGATTCACCGATTTACCGATTAACCGAATACCGATTTTGCCGCCAGCTGGACCTACAACCTCCGACCATTCGACCGCTTACATTCACTTTTACCCAAACTGCTGACGTTACGCTGCATTAAGTATTTTTAAGGAGAATAAATCAATAAAATACAGAATTATAATATTAAACCAACACCAACTGCGTTCTCATTTGATGAAAGTTTGTGGATCTTTTACTCGATCCTGGCACGGCTGAGCTGACCTCAGCCATAAGATAAAACCACTGTTACAAATGTCTCCATATCGAACTTTTCCAAAAACCAAATTTTGAGTTTTTTCCACTTTACGCGTTATTTTTGTATGTCCAGGAATTTGAATTTCCTGGTCGGGGTCACCAAATGTTAATTTGTATCAAAATCTTCAAGGAATGGACCTTAGTAGAATCAATAAAACCATTAATTTTTTGCTGCTTGATTTCGATCTGTTTGGACCTTAGTTGAACCACTAAGACCAGTTGCTTGACACACTATTAAAAGAAGCCTCACATTTTGTTCTGACAAGTTTTTTAATTCTTATAAGTCTTTTATAAAGAAAAAATGCTTATACAGCATTCAAAAATAAACAAAAACTATAACACATATAATTTAATTACAAAAGAATGCATACGCTAATTTAATGGTTGCGTAAAACCAAAACGCTTACAAACAACCAAACTTTAATACATACAATTTAATTAACTAGAATGCATACTGTACAATTTAATAATATCGGAAAATAAAAACGCTTACAATAACAAAAAGTTTAATACATTTTAATTTAGTTAAAATGCATACGCTATAATTGCGTAATATAAAAAAATCTACAATATATTAAGTTAGCACAACTCATGACTAGGTCATTGACTGTGACATGAGCCCAACTGCTTATGCCTCAACATGTGTGCCTTGGCTGACACACATAGGCATCTTCTGCTGTGTTAACAATGGTCTTGGTTTGTCTACAGATCAGAGATGTCAATTGGAAGAAACTTTGCAAGCCAATGCTGATGTTTTACTGAACCTACCGAACCAACATCATTCACGGTACATAAAATCAACACTGGTGAACATGAACCAATCGCTTTACAACCTTATCGCCTTAACACCACAAAGAAAAGCTGACTTGAAGAATGAGGTGCAGAAAATTTTAGAAGCCGGAGTTATTATTGAATGTGAGTCATCTTGGGCGGCTCCAGTGGTCATGATACCAAAGAAAACAGGTGGCATACGTGTATGCATCGATTATAGAGCTTTGAATGCTATAACTATTCCGGATAGATATCCGCTACCGAGAGTGGATGATTTGCTACATGAAGCAAAACCCACAAACTTTATGTCTACTTTAGACCTTCAATCTGGTTACTGGCAAATCGGAGTTTGTCCAAATGATCAGGATAAGACGGCGTTTGTGACACCATTCGGAACGTATAACTTCACCCGTATGCCTTTTCGATTGCGGTATGAACCTGCGACTTTCCAAAGAATTATGGACAGATTTAAAATTTCACTGAGTGCAACAAATATCTTGATTTACCTCGACGATATAATTTCCTAGTCAGCTAGTTTTGATCAACATTTAATTGATTTACAACGCAATTTTGATCAGTTACGCAATTTTAATCTTAAAGCTAATAAAAGCAAAGCAACTTTGCCTGTAATGAGGTGAAATATTTGGGACACTTGCTTACTAGAGAAGGAATTACTGTTGATATGGACAAGGTGAAGGTTAAGGAGGTTTTCTCTTTTCTACAAACTTGTTCTTGGTATCGACGTTTCATTCCAAATTTTGCATCAATATCGAAACCTTTATCACAACTAACAAAGAAAAATGTTGCATGGATTTGGAAAGCAGAAAAACAACAAGCGTTCGATCAACTCAAATATTTGTTAACCACTACACCCATACTGAAGCAAGCTGAGGATAATGTGCCATTTGTCCTCAAAACCGACGCAAATAGTTATGCATTAGGAACAGTTTTACTCCAGGGTAGGGTCCACCCCATTGAGTATGCCAGCCGACTTTTATCCGATGCAGAAGGAAACTACTCAACTATAGAAAGGGAGGCCGTTGCTATTATTTGGGCTGTACACAAGTTTAGAGGCTATATCAAAGGAGCAGATATCAAGTTAATCACCGATCATCAACCTATGAAGTGGCTCATGTCTTTGAAATCACCAAGTGGACGCTTAACAAAATGGGCTCTTTTACTGCAGCCGTTTAACCTTTAAATCGATTACAAACCAGTAAAAACTAATGTGGTTGCGGACACACTGTCAAGACCACCATGTAAAAATCTACACGAGGCGACGGAGTCTTGTGATATTTGCTCATTCGACGTTGAAGTGCCTAGGAAAGGGGAAAAGGAGATTCGAGAAGGCCAACTTACTGATCCTGACCTTAAATCCATCATAGACTGCTTCGAACAAAAGACTGATGATTTGGCATACTGGTCAAAGAGGGGATATATCATGAATGATGGCGTACTCTACTGCTATCATGATGATGACATTGAAGATGTTCAACTTGTCATACCACAACAAGAACGTTCTATTATTTTAAAATATTATCAAAACAATTATACAGCTGGTCATTATGGCATTGACAGAACTATCAATCGGATCGTTGCCCGTTACTACTGGCCGTTTGCGAAAGGATATCGAAAAGCATGTTAAGGACTGTATTGATTGTCAGCTTTATAAGGCAACAAATCTCAAGCCTGCTGGTCTGTACCAGACTGTAACGAGCAATCAACGCTATGAAATAATTGCCACTTCCACCTTCCAACGATAACTTGCAATGGATCTTTATCGTAGAAGATATTGCAAGTCGATGGGTAGAACTGTTTGCTTTTGAAGAAGCTACTGCCGAAGTGTGCGCCAAAACTCTTATCAACGAAGTGTTCCTGAGGTATGGTGTTCCACGTAAGATAATAAGTGTAAATGGTGTTCAATTCGTGTCCGGAATTATGCAAAAGGTGGCGTTTTGCTTAGACATACAGCAAATATTCATACCATTATATCATCCAGAGGCGAATCCAGTCGAAAGAAGGAATCGTAATTTGAAAACACAACTATCAATTCTTGTTGGCAATGACCATCACTCATGGGCGAAGAAACATCCACCCATACGTTTTGCAATGAACACTGCTAATTGCCAAAGCACTGGGTATTCGGTAGCATATCTTACCTTTGGGCGAGACTTGCGTACAATTGATGACGTGCAGCATGATTTAAGAACAATCGTTGAAGCAGAAAAAACCTAAAGAGTTTGAGGCTAATTCGATCATAATAATTCGAAATCTTTCTTATGGCATCGCTTACAAACTTCTTTTTTCTTTTATAAAAATGACCGTTTTCAACTTTGGTCTCGGTAGACTCATTTATAATTTTAAAAATTTTCTATATACTACTTCAGGTTATTAAATTCTTTCCTTCCTTCTTACTTACTTACTTAGTTGGCGCTACAACCGTATGTCGGTCTTGGCCTCATCTAAGAATTTGCGCCAGCCATTTCTGTCTTTCGCTTGCTGGCGCCAGTTGGAAATTCCAAGCTTCGTCAGGTTGTCCTCTACTTGGTCTTTCCAACGAAGATACGGTCGTCCTCTTCTGCGTTGACCGCCACTGGGTACCGAATCGAATGTTTTCTTCACTGGAGCATCGTCTTTCATGCGCTGAACATGACCAAGCCAGCGAAGCCGCTTGATTTTAATGCGCTTGACTATGTCGATGTCAGCGTACATCTCATACAGTTCATCATTCCACCGTATTCGGTACTCGCCATTGACGCAGATTGGTCCGTAGATCTTACGAAGAATCTTTCTCTCGAATGCTCCTAAAGTCTTTTCATCTAAACTGCTCAGCATCCAGGTTTGTGATGCGTAAAGTAGGACGGGCATGATGAGCGATTTATAGAGCGTGATTTTCGTTCGTCGAGAGAGGGCTCTGCTTCTCAATTGCCTACTGAGCCCAAAGTAACACCTGTTGGCAAAAGTTATTCTTCGTTTGATCTCAATGCTGATGTCGTTGGTTGAATTAATGCTGGATCCCAGATAAACGAAGTTCTTCACAACCTCGAATGAGGTATTGTCAACGGTAACGTGGGTTCCAAGACGCTGGGACTGTTTGTTTGTTGACACCAAGTATTTCGTCTTATCTGCATTCACTGACAGACCCATTCGACTTGACTCTCTTTCTAATCTGGAAAATTCTGCACTGACTTCGCGCGTATTATGGCCAATGATATCTATGTCATCAGCATACGCAAGCAGCATAACACTCTTGTAGAATATTGTGCCACACTACGTCTCAGATCAGCAGCTCGGATGATCTTTTCCATCATTAGGTTGAAAAAGTCGCACGATAAGGAATCACCTTGTCTGAAACCTCGTTTGGTAATAAATGGTGGGGAGAGGTCCTTCCCGATTTTAACTGCGCTGCTGGTGTTGCTCAGTGTCATCCTGCAAAGTCGTATTAGTTTTGCAGGAATACCAAATTCAGACATGGTGGAGTACAGGTGCTTCCTTATTGGGCTTTCGAAGGCGGCTTTGTAGTCGACAAAAAGATGGTGGATGTCGACTTGTTTTTCTTGAGTCTTCTCCAAGATTTGTAGTAGCGTGAAAATCTGGTCGATGGTGGACTTTCCAGGTCTGAAGCCACACTGATAAGGTCCGATCAGTTCGTTTACAATGGGCTTCAATCTTTCACATAAAACGCTCGACAGGACCTTATATGCGATATTAAGAAGGCTTATCCCACGGTAATTGGCACAGATTTCCTTCTTTCACACACAACAAATTCTTGTCTTTTTTTCCCGGACCAACAAAAGCTTTTTGTATATATTGTAAATACATTTGTGTGAATATTTACTGTAAATATTGTAAAAATTTAATTTTATAATGTAAATATTGTACATAAATTTTTGAGGTAACAATAACCGTTTATTAAATTACTTTATATAATTTACATATCTGTAAATATGTAAATACTGTAAATATTGCAAGTACATTTAATACTTTTACTTTTGTAGTTTTAAGTTGTCAATATTTATTTCATTCATTCATCATTCAGAGTACAAGGCTCTTATAGACTACGTAAATAAAATATAGTTACAGCAAATATTTAATAACTTAGTTACAATTATATACAAAATTAAAACTAAAAAATTAAATAATCTTAATAAATAGATTAGAATTTATTTGTTACTAACAGAACATGTAATAAAATATCGTGTGGATACTAGTATTTCTCATTGAGTATCACGTGCCATAATGCTAAGAATGTTTATTTATTTATTGGCCAAACAAGGCAATGCAAATTACTTATTCTAACTTATTCTAACAGGTTTTGTTTACTTATTACTAAGTTTTTGTTTTTCTTCTCCCCTTTCCTTGTTTTTATTTTATTTTTTATTTGATGCTCTTAGTGGGCATACTCCGCCCACCGGATTGACATGATTTCAAAAACCATGTCAAAACTAAGAGAAGAGGAGGAAAACAAGAGAGACTATATACACACTTTAGATACGATGTATATATATTATTCTTAAAGACTATAAGGACGTAAATGGGAGATTTGGAGAGGGATGTTAAAGAATTTTGATTTATTAAACTAAATGCTTATACATATAAATCCATACATGTATGTAGTTTATCTGAGGCCTGTGTTAATTCTGATTACTGAGTGATTTATATAGGGTTTGCTTGAAAGAGGATTTGGACATAGAAGGTGAGTAGTATATAGAGATATTATTAAATTCTCTGCAACAACGATTGATGGGTTCATTATTTGCATATGTAGTTTGGTGCTGATATTCAGTTAACAATCGAGTATGCCTAGTGCGCCTAATTGGATCGTTAAAGGAAATCATATTAGAAATATATTCGCTGTGAATAGCACCATTAATTACATCAAATGTGAAGCATGAGCCCAATAACGATCTTCTTGTTGATAGTGGCATCAAATTTAAAAGGCTGAGTCTATGTTCATATGATGGAAGGCTACAATAATCATGGGGGTTGTACATATCTCTAAGCGCGTATAGTAAGAACTGCTTTTGAATAGACTCAATTCTTTCTCTATGGGAATCGAAAGATGGATTCCAAATTATGCATGCATATTCAAGTATTGGGCGCACTAATGCACGGTACAAGGATGTAGTGACCCATATATTCTTGAATTCATTTGCACGCCTTTTTATAAAACCGAGCTGTTTGCTGGCCCTGGACACAATTTTATCATAGTGCAGATTAAAGCGCATCTTGCAATCTAAGACAACTCCAAGATCCACTATATGGTTGACCCTTTTTAGTTCGATACTATTGAGGTGGTAGGTATGTAATGTTACGTTGTTTTTACGAGAAAAGCTAATAACATTGCATTTATTGACATTAAGATGTAGTTTATTTTGAAAACACCATTGCTCAAGAGACAACAATTTTGATTGCAAAAAAATTTACATCTACATCTGATTGAATTGAACAGTACATTTTTAAATCATCTGCATACATAAGATGTGGGATATCGTTAAGAACTTCTGACAGATCGGATATGAATATGTTGAAAAGAAGAGGACCAAGATGACTACCTTGCGGAACTCCCGAGGAGACTGCAATTTTTTTCGATAGAACTCCCTGGAATTTAACAAACTGGGATCTGCCGTTTAAATATGATTTTAGCCAACTTAGTATGGACCCTGCAACACCAAATTTTTCTAACTTATATATAAGAATGTTGTGATCAACTCGATCAAAAGCTTTACTGAAATCAGTATAAACAGCATCTATTTGGTGCCCTTTTTCCATTTTGACTAAAACATCTGATACCATAATCATGAGATTAGTGGTGGTAGATCGCCCTTTTCGGAACCCGTGTTGCTGCTCATTTAGACGAGGGTTAATGAAACTTGTTAGCTTTTCACAAATAAGTTTTTCAAAAAGTTTTGGAATGGCTGACAAGATTGCTATGCCTCTATAATTTTCAACTGATCTTTTATCACCATTCTTGTAAATTGGCGTAAGATGGGATGATTTCCAATATGAAGGAAATGTCCCACAAACCAGTGATTCGTTAAAGATTATGTGTAATGGCAATAGCAGTTGGTCTAAACATCGCACCAAAAAGCTTGTAGGTATTAAGTCTGGTCCTGGTCCCTTTAATATATCCAGTTCTTTTATTGCATTAGAAATCTCTTCCTGGGTTAAATATAAACTATCAACTATAATAGTTGAGCTAGGAGAAGTTTCAGATAAGGTGGTAGGAAGACAAAAGACCTCCTTAAAGTGATCGGCATACAAGTTGCTTATTTCAAGAGAATTGGACGAAGTGACATTACCTTTAAACATAGACGATAGATAGCCGCTAGATTTGCGCTTCATGTTAACAAAGTCAAAGAATTTTCTCGGTTCTTGGACAATTTTTTCTCCGATGATGTTCGTGTACAACTTGTACGCTTCTTCTGACTTGATAGAGAACTCTCTTGATAGCTCGTCATATCTAAGCTTCAGTTCATCGCTTATATTATCAGTGTTTTTGAGAAGTTTGTAGATTTTATTTCTTTGATTCCTCAAAAATCTGAGATTGTTGTCTAGCCATGGTTCTGTGAGCTTATTCTTTTTCTTTATTATTGGCACATAACTTTCGATAGCGGTAAAATTGTGCTGATAAAATATAGAGACAGCACTGTCTAAATCTAAATTGAATAGAATATGATTCCAATTTAGAGAACTAAGATAACATTTTATTCTTTCATAATCGGCGTTGAGGTAATCATACGTAATGGTGTTATTATAAGACTGGGTAAAGTTGATGTCATTAGCAGAGAAAACAACTTTTAAGGCTGTATGATGAACAGTGTAGGTTAATAAATTTTCTGCTCCCATGCATGGACTAACCTTCACTTCTTCATACGAGTTAGTAAAAATTAGGTCCAACCATCTGCCATTCTGATTTTGTACAGAAGAGACTTGCTGCAAATCACTGCAATAAAAGGTGCTAAGTAAGTTGAAGTCTATGGCATTAGAAAGATTTACAGGAAGAAGAAAGTTGTCGTTTTCGTCGGTGACAAAAGATATATTTGGGCGATTGAAGTCACCAAGAATAACAACTTTATCTTCCTCTTTTAGGGAGGAGGTAAAGGTGGTCAGTGTTTCACATAGCTCGTTGTATGTTGTTTCACTTGAGCCGGGAGGAATGTAAACGACACCTATGTACACATTGAGACTTTTACCTGAACAAACTCTATGAGATGATCTGAACAAACTCTATGAGATGAATGAGATGATCTTTAAAGGATTTACGAGAGACCTCTCTAAAGATGTCAGACATATTTAAGATTTTATTTGTATCATTAATGCAACGAGTTATTGGCTTATTTAAATTGTAGTTTGTCCTTTGGACTGACTCTCTAAAATAAAATTTGCTACGGACATGTCGAACTGGAGTGTAAAAATTTAGCATAGCCAGAAGTTCTTCACAGTTTATATTGTGATGGATTAGATCCCATATAAACAGAGCTGAGAAAACTTTTCGTCTTATTTCAAGAGGATGAAGATTAATAAGGGCACAACGAGTCTCATAGGAGGGAGTTATTGGCAGATTCCAGTTGAGCTTTATCCACACGTATCTTGTAAAATTTCTTTGAACAGATTCGATTCTTTTTGATGGTTGGAGAGAGAATGGGTTCCAAATGGTGGAGCAGTACTCCAATTGGGTCTTACAAGGGATGAATAAAGGGTTTTCAGGGTATAAGGGTCTGAAAATTCCTTTGAGTTGCGTTTTAGGAATCCTAACATTGAATTCGCTTTGGTTACAATGAAATCGATGTGATCCTTAAAGTTCAACCTATGATCTAAGAGAACGCCTAAATCCTTTTTTGATGTTGTTCTACCTAGAGTAATTGAATTTATAGTATAATTCCAGATATTAGGAAAGGGAAATCTAGAAAATGAAAGAATCTGACACTTAGAAATATTTAGTGGAAGGTCATTAAGAGTACACCAGTTAGCTATAGAGTCAAGGTCTAACTGTAGTAGGTTAAAGTCATTAACATCCTTTACAGATCGAAACAACTTCAGATCGTCTGCAAAGAGAAGACACTGACTATGCTTTATACATGTAGGGATATCGTTAATGAAGATTAAAAATAATAGGGGACCTAGGTGGCTGCCTTGAGGGACGCCTGATGTTACATGTATAATTTCGGAAAATTTTTTATTTATTTTAACCTGTTGTTGTCGATCCAAAAGATAGGATTCAATCCACTTTAGTAGGTTAGAGTGGAAACCCAACTCTGAGTTGGAAAATATTTACTTTATTATATTACTTAGATTAGTTAAATCCATTCAAAGTGTTTGACTTAGTTGATAATTTATTACATTATGTAATAAGTTTTCAATTTAGTTTTAAGTTATAACATTCTGTTATAAGATTTTCATTAAGGTTTAAATTATTACATTAATTATTACAATAAGAATTCATTTTAGTTTTTAAGATATTATATTATATAATAAGCACCGTATTATATGAAATAATAAGAGCCAGTTTAAAAATTTTTTAATTTTTTATTGAATTAGAAGAATAAAATGAGGTAAGTTTTAAAACACAAACAATTCAAAACCAAAACTGCAAAATAAATTCATATGTATGTAACACATAAATTTCCTTTAAAATTAATGATTACTAAGCAAACACAATTAGTTTTTTATTTTGGATTTGAAAATACAACAAAACACTTAAATTTTAATGTTTCAAACTTTTAGATGGTATTTAATATTTTAAACACTTTCGTAAACATTCTGAGTTTGTTTAAAATGAAAAATTTTATAAATACCTGCAACAATTGACAGAAATTTGTATATATAAATTTACATAAAGAAAGTATATATATCTCATATGTGTATATACTATGTAGCTTAAAAATCAATTTATCATTTAAATCATTTAAATCAAAAAATCATTTAAATCATTTAAATCAAAAAATCATTTAAAACAATTTACCATAATTCAAAAAGATGAAAATTGGTAAATTCATATAAATTCAAATCCAATGTAGCTAAAAAATTAAAATTGAAATAATTTAAATCAATTTATCATCATTTAAAGAGATTTAAATTGGTAAATTCAGTTAATTTACCAAATGCAATGTAGCTAAAAAATTTAGATTCAAATTAAAAAATTTCTTAAATACATTGTACCTGCAAGACCTAAAAGAAATTTATAGGTAAAGGGCATATAAATGTTATCATAATTTAAAAAGCTGGAAATTTGGTAATTTCATTTAATTTACCAAATCCAATCTAGTTAAAAAATTTAGCTTCAAATGAAAAAACTTCCTAAATTCATAGTACCTGGAAATTGGTAAAAAATTTAGCTTCAAATGAAAAAATTTCCTAAATTCATAGTACCTGGAAATTGGTAAAAAAATTTAGCTTCAAATTAAAAAATTTCTTACCTGCAAGAATTAAAATAAATTTATGGGTAAAGGGGGCATAAAAATGTTCTCATAATTTAAAAAGATTGAAATTGGTAAATTCATTCACTTTACCAAATCCAATCTAACTAAAAAAAGTAAACATTCATATGAGTGCAAGATTCTTATAGGAAACAAAAAAGTCATAGCAAAGCGAAAAGAAACAATAACAAACTATTTTCTTTTCGCTTCATCACACGCTTTCTATTTTCTATTTCTTCGCACTCATACAGATCATACTTCGCTTAGCGTCGCAACCACAAAGCTACGTCAGCTAAGCAGAGCTGAGCAAAGTCAGCCGACAAATTTCAATTTTATTTTCCTTTACATCCACTTTTGCGCAATCCTCACTGACTGACAATATCTGCACAAACGCTACTGTGCAGAACTGACAACTCTTTACTACTCTTTGCTGAAAGTCCAAACTATTTTTTTTTAATTATTTCATCTTTGAAAGATTTCTAAACTAGAAGATAGCGGCCATTAATTTTTGCATAATAGGAATTAGAAGCCCTTAATACTTATGTTCCAGGAAAAATAGTTAAAATAACTAATTTTAGCTAAAAGTATTCACATTTCGCACTGAATTTTTAAACTTCCGCGAATTTTATCTCCTACGCCAATCGATGCAGACATTCAGCGCAGACAACTGTTGTGAACTGTAATGGTAGCGCTGTCTTAGTTCACGATGTTTTTCTCTGAATGTGTGCTACTCTACACATCAGAAGTTAGATTCAATTTAATTTTTATGTAAATTTAATTCAATTACAAAGGTTTCTCACTTAAATTTGCTGCGTTCTTTCTGCGTTTATTAATTTAACAGCGTCAGTAACAGCATCTGACAGCTAAGCAAACAGTTGTGTTCATGTAGCATAGAATTTGTTCGCTCGATTAAAAGGCGTTCGCTACTTTATCAGTTTAAGTTAGCTCAACGAGTATATATCTATAAGAGTTTTCACTCGTCGCTCGTTATTTTTTGCTCGCTAATATTAGCCATCCATCGACAGAACAGGATATTTTGATGGGACATTTATTTTATACCCCTTCAAAAGTGCGACTTTGTTTACATTTTGTTTTCTATATTTTGATCATTTTGGCTGCGTGCACAAGGGAGCAAAAAGATCGGTATTTTTTAATGTGCTTGCCTGTTTCTTCTTATTTGAATATCTGAAGAAATATTGCAAATATTATTAATGAAAATAAAATTTTACAGGTTCTTATTTGCATGTGCATGGTTGCCGAATTTATTTTGTTTCCAGCTGGACATTTTTGTTGTATTTTTTCTTGCTGAATAGAAAGACAGAATTCTGATTCGCCTAATGAAATAATTATTGGATAATAAAAATAAATGTAGCAATAAAATAGAGTTGGTCTAGCAGTATTTTATAAATTTAAAATGAAACAAAGAAATATTGTAGATTAATTAATGAGAATAGAAGGTATATTTGATACAAATTTTACAGGTTATTATTTATATGTATGTGTGTTTTTTTCTTCCATCTTCTTGTAGTTGCCGAATTTAGTTTGTTTTTAGTCGGACATTTTCATTGTAGAAGTATTTTTCTTCCTACTTTGGATACACAACCATAATTTTTAGATACTTCATTAGACCAATAAAAAGACGAAATTCTGATGATTCGGCTAATGAAATTATTATTAGTCAGAAATTGAAAATTTTTTTTTAACAAAAATGCTTCTAATAAATAAAATTAACTTGAATTAACAAAATACAAACATAAAATTTCTTCAAAGTCGGTCTAGCTGTTTAGGAGAAGTTCAGTGAGAAAGCCATGTACAGAAGATTTTATTGTATAAAGATATTCTCCGGCAGACGTTGTCCTGCCACCGCCTTACTGCCGTATATGAATTTTCATGCTAATCGGAAAAAAAAACATTTTGTTTTCATCATTTTGAGTATAGTTGCCGAACGTATCTCTATAAAATAAATTACAAAATTTTAGTCTATTGATTTGTAGGCGGTAAAAGAAGGTGTTTCAAAATATTTTTCATTTAAACCATCTAGAACTCAAAGCAAATCGAGTGCCAAAATTTGAGCCTTCACCCAAAAAAAAAGCTTCGTACTATGTACAAAACAATTATTATATTCTACAAAGCTGTTTGTTCTTTTTAGTCTACGAACGACTTTGTGAATAATACAAATGACCGTTTGTACATTGTACAAAGAAATATTTGTATATTTTACAAACGCATTCGTTTCATCTACAAAGATATGAACAAATATACGAACTCTGCTGCCACCGCTTTGTATATTATCAAACAATGTTCGTTCAGTTCACAAATTTATACATTATAGATTTTTACAAACTAGCGTTTGTAGAATGTACAAAATTACGAATTAAAAAAATTTGTTCATGCGACCAACACTACAAACGTTTGTACTATGTACAAAACATTTGTACATTCTACGAATAGCCTCTGTTTGTATTTCTAAAAAGATTTTATTCGTAATTTTACCCTGAATATTTTTTGGGTGTAAGTTACTTAATTATACTTAACTATCGTTTTAATATTGATATTTGTAAATGTCTGCTTAAAAGTTCGCCATTTTTAATTTTTGTAACAATACATGTATTTTCTTACCTGATTTTTGCATTTGTAGATTTTTGGGAATTTTTTCGAAAAAACTGCATACATTTTAATTTTATATTAAATCGGATAGTTTTTAGCCTATGGCGTTAAAAAACTTTTAAAAATTAGGGCCACTAAGTTTACACAAAAAACAGTATATACATATATTGTATTTATTATAGTATATTTTCTTAATTTCTTAAAATAATATACTACATATTGTATTTATTATAGTATATTTTCTTAATTTCTTAAAATAATATACTACCTTCATGGTTACAAATCTTGGAATAAATTTTAATACAAACAAAGTATTAAATTTTGTAAAATTTGTAAAAAGTATTAGTAAGAATTGATTACGAAATTCGTAAATATACCTTGTTTAACATTTTAATACAGTTAAAATATTAAAACGATAGGTATAAAGTAAATTAAGCTCAATTTTGGTACTCGATTCGTTTTGAGTTATAGATGGTTTAAGGGAAAAATATTTTCCCACACCCTCTTTTACCGCCTACAAATCAACAAAAATGCTATATTTTGGACGATTTTGTTTGTATTAGACTAAAATTTTGTAATTTAATTTATAGATACGTTCGGCAACTATATTCAAAATGGTGAAAATATAAAATGTTTTTTTTTCCGATTAGCATGAAAATTCATATATGGCAGTAAGGCGGTGGCAGGACAACTTCTGCCGAAGAATATCTTTATACAATAAATTCTTCTATACATGGCTTTCTCACTGAACTTCTCCTAAACAGCTAGACCGACTTTGAAGAAATTTGGTGTTTGTATTTTGTTAATTCAAGTAAATTTTATTTATTAGAAGCATTTTTTTTTTAAAAAATTTTCAATTCCTGACTAATAATAATTTCATTAGCCGAATCATCAGAATTTCGTCTTTTTATTGGTCTTATGAAGTATCTAAAAATTATGGTTGTGTATCCAAAGTAGCAAGAAAAATATTTCTACAAGGAAAATGTCCGACTAAAAACAAACTAAATTCGGCAACTACAAGAAGATGGAAGAAAAAAAAACACATACATACAATAATAACCTGTAAAATTTGTATCAAATAGACCTTCTAGTCTCATTAATTAATCTACAATATTTCTTTGTTTTATTTTAAATTTATAAAATACTGCTAGACCAACTCTATTTTATTGCTACATTTTTTTTATTACCCAATAATTATTTCATTAGCCGAATCAGAATTCTGTCTTTCTATTCAGCTAATGAAATATCTAAAAATCCTTCTCTGCAGCAGAAACCAAAATATAGCTACAACAAAAATGTCCAGCTGGAAACAAAATAAATTCGGCAACCATGCACATGCAAATAAGAACCTGTAAAATTTTATTTTCATTCATATTTGCAAAATTTCTTCAGATATTCAAATAAGAAACAGGCAAGCACATTAAATAATACCGATCTTTTTGCTCCCTTGTGCACGCAGCCAAAATGATCAAAATGTAGAAAACAACATGTAAACAAATTCGCACTTTTTAAGGGGTATAAAATAAATGTCCCATCAAATATCCTGTTCTGTCGTTGGATGGCTAAAATTAGCGAGCAAAAAATAACGAGCGACGAGTGAAAACTCTTACAGATATACACTCGTTGGTTAGCGCTACCAAATATGTACCATTCAGCGAATTTTTACACAACAGTTGCCAACTGTTGTCTGCGCTGAATGCGGCCATTGTTTTTGCACTTTTGGACTATACAGCCTACATACATTAAATAGAAATAAGGAAACAAATATTTACGCGTGGGTAAAATTATGCCACAGTAAAATTTGTTTTAAGAACTCAGACATAGGTTCTGAGCACACACGATTATTTTTGCCAAGTTTTCTTTTCTCTAAAATTAGACCAGATTTTTTGTTTATACCTGCTCCTGTTGATGAAGTCATTTGTAGGAGTAAAGCCATCTGTTGTCTTTCTGACATCGGGGTATTTGGACTTGGTCTTCCAGATGAAACGCCTGCATTAGTTCCAACGCCCCGTGGTCTTGGGGGTGGCATAATCAAAACAATTTTTATTTATAAATTATATAAAACAGAAAACAATCACACAACTTGAATTCGACTAAATTTAACTTAGCAGTGCTGTTAGTTACTATATATATACTATACTATTTATTAGAGATGTTTTTATTGAGATTTCGAATAGGGCCCGTTAAACGATACTACATGTCCATCCGACCTGTCAAGTCATCACACATGTAGTATCGTTCCCCAGCTAGAACAGTAACTGCCCAGCCAGAACAGTAAAGGTAGAATTATAATAGACGAAATGTAATGTAACGAAATGTTGTCAACTGTCATCGGGACGGGACGTAATGTAAGAAAACGTTGTAGCAATTATAATAGGCAGTAGCCAGGCAGTTGTTTGTCGTAAATAACTGCACGTTCCCGTACAAGTTCAATTAAAACTTCGTCATCCATAGCTGTGGATATAAAGAACTATCACATTAATAACGAAAACTCAACAAAAAGCGTAGTTGAACAATATAAAGAAGCGCAATAATCGAATCTAACCTCAATGTTTAGTTGTTCTTTGAAATCCAACGGATCCTTACGTCCCGTTACATTACGTTACTTCTATTATAATCACTTGTATAAGAAAAGTATTAATGGTATTCACTACATTTGTTAAGCCCTGCTAGCTTGCTAAACTTAACATATTTGTTAAGTCCTGTCAAAATTTTGTATGGGAAAAGACTCAGCAGCTTGTTAGCAAGTTAACAAGCTCAGCACCGTGTTTTTGTTTAGCAGATACCATTTGTTAAGTCCGAAACGTCAAACTTATTGAGTGTAGTGATGAATCGTTTTGGGAATGAGTTCTAACAAGTACCTAATTATTTTTGTTTTGCAGCTTCAAAATAAAAAGACTTCCTTTTTATTTTTAAAAAAATACAATTTTGTGATGGAGTTGGTAGAGACTTAAAACATTTCAAAGTTTCTTAATAGCGATTGTATCGAAAGTGTTAACGCATTGTAATATAAAAATTAATATACACTTTTCGTTACTGAGTTCTGGTTACACGAGTAATTAAAACAACAGATTTTTAGCTGTAGAAGTCTGTCAGCTGGTTTTGGCATATCAGCTTAGCACATGATTGTAAAATGTCTTAGCAGGTGCGTTCGCATCAGCAGCTGCTAACTTTAACAATTTAGCAGTTTAGCAGGACTTAACAAATTTTAATGAATACCATTATTGATTGAAACAGTAAGTGAGAGAACACACTGCTGCAGTGACATTTCACCACATTACGTTACGTCTATTATAGCTGGGCCTTAACTGTTACATACGGCGTATATAACACGAGCGGTCACACGATTTCCGTTAAGGTAGAATTATAATAGACGTAATGTAATGTAACGAAATGTTGTCAACTGTCATCGGGACGGGACGTAATGTAAGAAAAAGTTGTAGCAATTATAATAGGCAGTAGCCATGCAGTTGTTTGTCGTAAATAACTGCACGTTCCCGCACAAGTTCAATTAAAACATTGTCATCCATAGCTGTGGATATAAAGAACTATCACTTTAATAACGAAAACTCAACGAAAAGCGTAGATCAACAATATAAAATACCACAATAATCGAATCTAACCTCAATGTTTAGTTGTTCTTTGAACAGACGTAATGTAAAGTAACGTAGATATCGAAATCCAACGGATCTTTACGTCCCGTTACATTATGTTACGTTTATTATAATCACTTGTGTAAGACTATATTGTTTGAAACAATAAGTGAAAGAACACACTGCTCAATTGATTAGCTAAACTTTTTATTTAGCTAAACTGCTCACACCAATTAGAAATTCAGTTCTGCGCTATCCTCTCCCTATGCCGTTGTGACTAACCATCCCCCAGCCATAATGTTACAGCTTTGGTCTGTTATATGCCAAATTATAAACACAATTGTTCAATGTTTTTGCATTATTTGTTTATTAAAATATTTACCTTCCGCAAAGATTTGGAATTACGAATATAAAATTTTTACCAACAAACAATTATCAAAGAATAAGTCAGCATGAAGAGTACATCAAAAGCACATTTTCGCCGTTGCTTGTTTTTTAAACATTTTGTCCCAAGTATTCATCAGTATCTATTTAATTTGTTAATCTGAAAATAAGAATTATTAAATTTCGGAAGCACAGCTTTTAATTATTTTACAAAAAGTTTCATTTGACTTCACCGCTTTGTGATACAAGTCTTTTTGAGTTTATTTTTTGGCCGCAAAAGAGCTAGACATACAAACACATAACTTTCCTTGTTACCCATGGAATGACTACGTAAGAGTGTATTGGTGAACACCAAATTTTGTTTCGTTGTGTGAGTAAACTTGTTACAGCTGTCCAGCAGGGGAGTGGTCACACGATTTCCGTTACTTTCATAAAAAATTTTTCATACAAAACTTGTGACCATTGTTCAAGCTGTGATCAAAATGTCACAAGGTTTGCATCTCTGGTTCTCATCCGTGTGATCTAGCATCTCTTTCTACAACACATATTTTTACCATGAAAAAATATATAGCTAAACTGCTCACACCAATAAGAAATTTAGTTGCGTGCTATCCTCCCCCACTCTTTATGCCGACATGTCTAACCCACCACCTATCCGATAAGTTAGAGCTCTGGCCTGTAATATGCCAAATTATAAACACAATTGTTTTTAGTTTTTGCATTATTTGTTTAATAAAATATTTACCTTCCGGATAGATTTTAAATTATGATTATAAAATTTTAACCAACAAACAATTATAAAAGAATAAGTTAATAAGAATAAAGAACAGCACATTTACGGCAGCAATTTGTCCCAAGTATTCATCAGTATCTATTAAATTTGTTAATCTAAAAAGAAAAATTATTAATCTTCGTATGCACTATTTGTAATTTTTTTACAAAAACTTCCATTTGACTGCACCGCTTTGTGTTGCATGTTAATTTTTCTTGTTAAACTTATTTTTTGGCTGCAAAAGAGCTAAACATATGAACACATATAACTTTCCTTTTTTTTCATGAAATGACGGCGTTAGAGTGTATTGGTGAACACCATATTTTGTTTCGTTGTGTATGTAAACTTGTTACAGCTGTCCAGCAGGGTCGTGTGCAAAAAATCAAGACGGATCCCTACAAGAAATAGCTAACCAAAACTCTAACACAATCAAATACATTTTTCTATTTACAACCACATTCGCATACTCATTTCAGTGTCAAAAATTGTGAAACAGGGAAAAATATGAACATTTTAGCAAGTGCATGTGAAAGAAAGAGAAGGTATCATTATTAAAAATCATGTCCAATTTTTGCATATCCGCCATTGTAGTTTACCATTCCTGGTTTCGCTAACAAAAACCAAGTCCTGCAATAAAAAAATTAAATATCTTTAAATTGCTTACTGTTGGAACGCTGCTACCCATCAAAAAAGGATGAGCCAATAAGCACGCTTGCCAATATCAAGAATGCAGTGAGCATTTCAACATTCGCCACATCTAATTCCACTCCCAAAGTCGTCGGCACAGAAGTGGCTCGCAGTAGCAGCAACAACAGTAACAACAACAACAACAACAACAATAAAAAATGTTATAATAAATTAAAACCATTTGTTTCAAGACACCAACGAATTGCATGCATTTTTATTTTTTAAGAGGTACGTTAGATAAAACTGATTTTTACGTTATATCTAACGGTTACATATAACCGAGTTTTCAGTTACATTTATCTGGTGAGATTTGGTTACCTATAACCTGTATTTTACCCTAACGAGAGAGAGAGCGAGACGGCTATATTTCGATGGTATTTGAAATTGATACGTGTGAAAAAGGGATGCCAGATCACACGTATACACGAGTTTCGGTTAATTTCTTCCCGAGGCTCTTCCTAGCATAACCGAAACTTGGTATGAAGAGGTAACCGATATTTCAGTTTAGAAAAACCGTTTTTGCTTAGTTAAATAACCGATAGTCTTCTTGTAGGGATGGACATGTCCGATGAAAGATAAAAATGTTTGAGTTCTTGCTAAGTACGTCCGACATGTAGTTCCGTTTGTGTGCGTGGCCATCCTACTTACACATCGTCTCCACGGGCAATATGTCCGGCAATGATATATTGCCAGGATGGGAATTTTCTAAATATTGCCCGTGGAGACGCTAAATTGCCAGCAAGGAAATATGTCCGGCAACATTGCCAAACGCTTGCAGGGCAATATTGCCATGCATAGAATATTACTCTTGCGAGCAATAAAAATGGCTTTAAATGAAGATTGGTGGAAAAATAAAACTATGAAATAAATAAACTTATATAGAAAACGAGAATGTTTGTGGAATATAAGTAATAAAATGTATGAAAGCATTTTATAAAACTTTTTAAGGTTTTCTAGAGACTTAAATGTTTTAATGCAATAATGTCTGAAATGAAATTTTTTAAATTCAAGGACCCCTTTTACATTGATCAATACTTGAAGTCAAGTTTTTTTGACGTTCTCTTTTGAACTTGGCGAAAGGTTCCACATTGGTCAAGACTTGAATTCAATTTCTTGTCCTCTTTCCTTGTTTTCTAAAAATAAAACGTGATAGGTAGCAAGCAAATGAATTATAATTTATAGAATTTTGCAAACTGAATTTTAATTTTTTACCACAATGGAAGCTAACAAAATGTTTTTGCTTAAAAATTTAATGCAAAATGAAATTAAATTAAATGCAAAGCAATTTTATTGCAACCGAAGTCTAACAACTCACATTGATATGCGAAAAATAAAATAAAAAGCACTGCCAACAATGCGAAAATAACAAAAGGAATACTAAAAATTCCCGGTACAGCTGTTACGGGTTGAATTT
>OY986438.1:67979830-67987443 GCA_963920525.1 Dichetophora obliterata | reverse complement strand
TTAGTTTGACATTACCTATGCCCTCTGCACTAACACTTTCACCTGATGCTAAAATAACTCTTTGAGCGCGATTTCTAATCGAAGAGAAAACATTTTTGTCTCTGCACATATGTGCTGATGCGCCGCTATCTAAGACCCACACGTCGCGATTTAAACAATACTCGTTTGTAAGGCTTAGTACAACTGTTTGTACTCGACTTTTATTTGACCTACACTCCGCCCGAATATGGCCTCTTTTACCACATGAGTAACATTTCACCATTCTCTTCGTTTGCACTTCTTTTTTGTCGATGTCAATCGACTTAGCATTTCTCTTTTCATTTGGATTAAAACGTCTGTCCTTGTATTGCTGCGCTACAAACACGCTTTCCCCGCTTAGTCCTTTGCGCTCTCCACGACGTTGTTCTTCTTCCAGGATTTTAACCTTCAGATGGTCAACGGTTGGTAGCGTGTCGCGGCTCTCCATAGCTACAATAAAGGTGTCCATGTCATCTGGCAAACTGCATAGAAGAAAAATGCTGAGCAGATCTTCTGGTACTCCAATGCCGATTTCCTTTAAATCGTCCGCAAGTGTACAGAAATCATTGATTTGGTCAGCGCATTTTTCACCGCTTTTGAACCGAAATCGAACGAGTTTCTTAAACAAATTTACCTTGCGTGCAGGTCCGCTGGTTTTGTACAGATCGTTTAACACACGCCATGCTTCTTTTGATTTTGTGCATTTTTTTATGTGAATTAATTCCGATGCTTTGACACATAGAATTATCATTGCTAGAGCCTTCTGATCCATTTTATCCCACACAGCTCGGCTTTCAGCAGTAGCTTCATTTGGACAAGAACCTTCAACGGCATCCCAATAATCTTGCGTTATTAGCAAGCTCCTCATCTGGACCGACCATGATGCATAGTTCTCGCTATTCAGCTTTTCAATTTGCGAAATTGAATTGCTCATTTTTATTGCTTATCGACGAACGATTAAATTAGAAAATTTACAAAGAAAAAAAAATATAACCCCGAAACACGTGCTAGCTATTTATTGCCCTATTCTCCTGGCCCATAACCTTTGTTAGTAATTACGCAATGAATTAAACACGACCGTTCGGTAAAAAGAGATTTATTAGACTAACTGATTATAATGAAGAGTACATAAAGTAAGAATACAAATTTAACATCGTGATTGGGTTGCCAATGTGATTTAACTTAGTAGTGTTTTCGTACTAATTTAACAACAATTATTATTATTATTATTATTATTATTATTATTATTATTATTATTATTATTATTATTATTATTATTATTATTATTATTATTATTATTATTATTATTATTATTATTATTATTATTATTATTATTATTATTATTATTATTATTATTATTATTATTATTATTATTATTATTATTATTATTATTATTATTATTATTATTATTATTATTATTATTATTATTATTATTATTATTATTATTATTATTATTATTATTATTATTATTATTATTATTATTATTATTATTATTATTATTATTATTATTATTATTATTATTAATATTATTATTATTATTATTATTATTATTATTATTATTATTATTATTATTATTATTATTATTATTATTATTATTATTATTATTATTATTATTGTTATTATTATTATTATTATTATTATTATTATTATTATTATTATTATTATTATTATTATTATTATTATTATTATTATTATTATTATTTTTATTATTATTATTATTATTATTATTATTATTATTATTATTATTATTATTATTATTATTATTATTATTATTATTATTATTATTATTATTATTATTATTATTATTATTATTATTATTATTATTATTATTATTATTATTATTATTATTATTATTATTATTATTATTATTATTATTATTATTATTATTATTATTATTATTATTATTATTATTATTATTATTATTATTATTATTATTATTATTATTATTATTATTATTATTATTATTATTATTATTATTATTATTATTATTATTATTATTATTATTATTATTATTATTATTATTATTATTATTATTATTATTATTATTATTATTATTATTATTATTATTATTATTATTATTATTATTATTATTATTATTATTATTATTATTATTATTATTATTATTATTATTATTATTATTATTATTATTATTATTATTATTATTATTATTATTATTATTATTATTATTATTATTATTATTATTATTATTATTATTATTATTATTATTATTATTATTATTATTATTATTATTATTATTATTATTATTATTATTATTATTATTATTATTATTATTATTATTATTATTATTATTATTATTATTATTATTATTATTATTATTATTATTATTATTATTATTATTATTATTATTATTATTATTATTATTATTATTATTATTATTATTATTATTATTATTATTATTATTATTATTATTATTATTATTATTATTATTATTATTATTATTATTATTATTATTATTATTATTATTATTATTATTATTATTATTATTATTATTATTATTATTATTATTATTATTATTATTATTATTATTATTATTATTATTATTATTATTATTATTATTATTATTATTATTATTATTATTATTATTATTATTATTATTATTATTATTATTATTATTATTATTATTATTATTATTATTATTATTATTATTATTATTATTATTATTATTATTATTATTATTATTATTATTATTATTATTATTATTATTATTATTATTATTATTATTATTATTATTATTATTATTATTATTATTATTATTATTATTATTATTATTATTATTATTATTATTATTATTATTATTATTATTATTATTATTATTATTATTATTATTATTATTATTATTATTATTATTATTATTATTATTATTATTATTATTATTATTATTATTATTATTATTATTATTATTATTATTATTATTATTATTATTATTATTATTATTATTATTATTATTATTATTATTATTATTATTATTATTATTATTATTATTATTATTATTATTATTATTATTATTATTATTATTATTATTATTATTATTATTATTATTATTATTATTATTATTATTATTATTATTATTATTATTATTATTATTATTATTATTATTATTATTATTATTATTATTATTATTATTATTATTATTATTATTATTATTATTATTATTATTATTATTATTATTATTATTATTATTATTATTATTATTATTATTATTATTATTATTATTATTATTATTATTATTATTATTATTATTATTATTATTATTATTATTATTATTATTATTATTATTATTATTATTATTATTATTATTATTATTATTATTATTATTATTATTATTATTATTATTATTATTATTATTATTATTATTATTATTATTATTATTATTATTATTATTATTATTATTATTATTATTATTATTATTATTATTATTATTATTATTATTATTATTATTATTATTATTATTATTATTATTATTATTATTATTATTATTATTATTATTATTATTATTATTATTATTATTATTATTATTATTATTATTATTATTATTATTATTATTATTATTATTATTATTATTATTATTATTATTATTATTATTATTATTATTATTATTATTATTATTATTATTATTATTATTATTATTATTATTATTATTATTATTATTATTATTATTATTATTATTATTATTATTATTATTATTATTATTATTATTATTATTATTATTATATTATTATTATTATTATTATTATTATTATTATTATTATTATTATTATTATTATTATTATTATTATTATTATTATTATTATTATTATTATTATTATTATTATTATTATTATTATTATTATTATTATTATTATTATTATTATTATTATTATTATTATTATTATTATTATTATTATTATTATTATTATTATTATTATTATTATTATTATTATTATTATTATTATTATTATTATTATTATTATTATTATTATTATTATTATTATTATTATTATTATTATTATTATTATTATTATTATTATTATTATTATTATTATTATTATTATTATTATTATTATTATTATTATTATTATTATTATTATTATTATTATTATTATTATTATTATTATTATTATTATTATTATTATTATTATTATTATTATTATTATTATTATTATTATTATTATTATTATTATTATTATTATTATTATTATTATTATTATTATTATTATTATTATTATTATTATTATTATTATTATTATTATTATTATTATTATTATTATTATTATCCGCAAGGGAGGATTATATTCATACAATCCTTCGGGCCTTACGAACCCGCGGACCCTAGTTACAAAAAAATCCAGAAGCGTCTGACCCATATTGGGCGGCTTTCTGGTCTGCGTCTGTACCGTAGCGGTCGGCAGTATCAAAACCTATGCGCTGATTTGGAAAACGGTGTCGCCTAAGGACTCATTTCTGAAGCGAACCTTGTCCCTCCGGGAAGATAAGTCATCGCAGTCGACAGACCAAACGCGTCGCCGTCTAGGGATCAATTCCCGAAGTGAGCCTTTTCTTTCCGGAAGGAGAAGTTATTGCGGCCGGCAGACCAAATGCGTCGTCGTCTAGGGACCAATTCCCGAAGCGGACCCTTTTCTTCCGAGGTTTAAAGTGATCGCAGTCGGTAGACCGAATGCGTCGCCTTCTAGGGATCATTTCCCGAAGCGAACCTTTTCCTTTCGGGAAAATTAGTGGTCGCAGTCGACAGATCAAATGCGTCGCCGCCTAGGGACTAAGCCCATGGACGAACCCCTTTCCCTTCAGCCTGATGACAACCCGGAAAGAACATTGATTATGATTTGGACACGATATTGACTATTTGCTATGGGCTGGAGGCTGCAGTATTCTGTTACCTTAGTAAGCAAAAGTGACATTTTGTTGAAATGGCTTTCAGGCAAATGCTGCAGCCGCCTCCGTCCCGTTAAAACTGTGGCTAGGCTTCGAGTACGTTCTGAACAAGTCACCGTTAAGTTGGTGGTCCAGGTACAGTTGAGAGTGACTCCTGTTTTTACGCTTAGATTCCGGCTCTGAACATAGGCTCCCATAAAGACCTATGTCAACCCTTGCGTGACCTCACTGCTTGCAAAGACAACCACGGGGATTGCTTGAAGCGACTGGACAAATCATGGGAAGATAGCGGCTCGAAGCGGGGACCCAATAGAAATGACTTCACAACAACAAACAAAACAACAACAACAATTTGATGAAGAACCTGCAGGTATATTTGTAGGGAGCAAAAAAACTCAGCGATCGCCGCCAAAAGGTTGCACTGCAGAAGCGCTGCTGATGCAAAAAGAAGCGATGCCATCGAAACCAGATAATACTATCATAACTCCAAGCAGCTGTGATGTGGCGCCCCTCCCGACTAGATACAGCACGCCAATCTCTTCACCAGCTCCGGCAATTCATAGCTCACCACGTCAGGAGTTCATTTTAAAAATGAGAGCATCAGAGGAAGAATCGCTTCAAGAGTGCAGAAAAGTGCTCAGGAAGATGAAAGCGGCCATGATAAGGCAGAAAAATGTCAACATGGACATTAAGAACGGGGTTTCAGAGCTTGACGAATTGCTTGATGTGATTGCTAGCTACAGAAGAAACTGGACAGGAGCAGAGAAAGAGGGAAAGCTTGCTGAAGCTGCTAAATGTCAGCCGTCAGCACAAGTATCAACACCTATGACGACAAACGCAAAACGAGCTGCTTCAAGTCCGTTAGCGCAAGGGACTCAAAAGAGGCCTAAAGAAACGGAAGCTGTAACAAACGAAACAAGTAGAGATCCAGAAGAAGATGCACAATGGAAGACTGTAACACACAAGAAAAAAAAATCAAAAGTATTACAGCAACAAGCCGAAAAAGAGAACAAGAAAGAAAAAATGAAAGGAGAAGGTAAACAAAAACAAGTACGCCTGCGAGAAAAACCAGAGGTACCTTGTCAACAAAACGATAAGGAGAAGAAGGATGGAAACAAGAGAGGAGGAAGGAAGCAGATTAAAGCACGCCCCCGAGAAAAACCAGATGCAGTTCTGGTTCAACCAGCAGACGGCCACAGCTACGCCGACACTTTAAAGAACCTGCGACAGAGGGTAAAACCAGAAATCTCAGACATTGCCATCCGCTCGATCCGGAAAACGAAAACTGGAGCCATTCTTTTAGAATTGGGAAAAGGCGGAAACAAGGATGAATTCCGAGAGGCAATAAAAAAAACACTGGGAGATGATGCAACCGTTACTGATCTTAAGCCAACGGTGACAATCGAAGTACGCGACCTGGATAGCTTTACCGACAAAGACGAGGTAGTAGTCGCCATTAGAAAAGCGCTCAAAAACCCAGGAGCAGAGGTGGGAGTAGCTATATCGCGCACTGACAGCAGAGAACAACGACGAGCATACGTTACGCTGCCAACGGAAAGTGCAAATGCCATCCTAAAAGAACGGCGTGTACTTATCGGCTGGACAAGTTGCAGAGTAAAATATCTTGAAGATACTAAGCGCTGCTACAGATGTTTCGGCACTGGACATGTCCAGTCAAGCTGCACTGGCCCTGATCGGAAAGGCCAAGGCTTATGTATACGCTGTGGAGAAGCAGGACACAAGCTAAAAGAATGCATCAACCCTCCAAAATGCTGCTTATGCCATCATGAGGGCCGGGCTTCAGTAGACCACCTACCGGGCTCCCGTAAGTGTGAAGCCAATAAGAAGAAATGAGAATACTTCAGGCGAATATGCATAGAAGTAGGACGGCAGACGCTCTTCTCTCGCAGCTAGTTCTAGATAGAGATGCAGATGTTGTTATTATCAGCGAACAATACAAAGAAAAAATAAGCGGAATATGGGTGGAAGACTGTTCAAAGACAGCAGCCATTTGGCTCCCGGCTGAGAGCAAGCTCCGAATAAAGGGAAGCGGTGCAGGAAACGGCTTTGTTTGGATTCTTGGCCACAACTTTACCCTAATGAGTTGCTACTTGACCCCCAGCGATAATATAGAAGACTTTCAGGCCAAACTCGACTGCATAGAAGACAAAATTCTGCAGATCGGGGGAGAGTTTATTGTCGCAGGAGACTTTAATTCGCAGGCGATTGAATGGGGTATGCCTTCAACCAATCATAGAGGAAGACGAGTTCTAGATATGATTGCCAGGCAAGGCCTAGTAGTCGCAAACACTGGAACTGCCACCACTTTCCGAAGACCGGGATGCAATGCTACAACTCCAGATATCACACTAGTATCTGAGAAAATGGCTCACAGGCTAAAATCGTGGAAAGTCCTTGAAGACTTTACAGGCAGCGACCACCAATACATATCATACTGTGTAAATATGTCAAGTCGCCCTGCTCGAAACACCGCCAAAAAGAGCACACGCAAGTGGAATGCCTCTAAATTGAACCCAGACGCTTTTCTTGCCGAAATAGATGCAAACCCCCAAATAAGTTTTGCTACAAATAACGCAAGGTCCATAGTAAACCAAACTATGAGAACAATCGAGAGAGCTTGCGAAAGGTCAATGCCGAAAATAAAAACATGTAGGCACAAAAACTCCGTCTACTGGTGGACGGAA